>JAFIRS010002007.1:0-263607 GCA_018342105.1 Gonioctena quinquepunctata | reverse complement strand
ATGCCTTGACAATATGAAATAGCCCTGGAGATCTCATGCATTTTTGGGAAGTCATTTTCTAAAACCTGCAATAATATTTATAAATTATGCTGTGTATTTTTAAATTATGATGTGAAAAACCAGTGCATTCGCCATATCTTTGAAATAAACATTCTTTTTTTCTGATGATCTAGGCGAGAATACCAGGTCTAGCTATGTCATCGGTTCTTAATATCTGTGCAAAATTTCAAATACTTCGGACATCTGGAAGTGGGTGAAAATTGATTTCAAAGATTCCATTACCTACATTCATACATACATACATACAGGTAAAGCTAATAAAGCATGTATAAAAATAATATTGAATTTATAAATAAACAAAATGAATAATAATTCTAAATATATTAGCTACTAAATACATTACTAATAACCGTTTAAATTATTTTTAGATGATCTCGAGGACAATGTAATTGAAGGTATCGTAAGTGATTCCGATGAAGAGAGTGACGAAACTGATGATAGCAGTGACAGCAACGATAGCGATGATGACAATTTAAAAGAAAATTCACCGTTATATATCTAAAAAACAAAAAAATTGGATGATGAGTTCATTAAATGTCAAAATAAAAATTATAGTTTAGTTATACACATGCTTCATAACCAATAATTCATACCTCCACATTGTTATTATCCATTCATAATTTTTCCGTACGACATAATATGACTTTTTAGTTTACAATTGATAGTTTTTTTTTTCACCATCTACTTAACGAATTTTTTTCAACGACTGTGAAAAAGCAGAAAAGAAATTATTGAAATGAATTTAAAAAAATATGTATCATTGAAAATGTTTAACACAGTAAAGATGTAGCTCATTGAAGTTCGAGGGTACTTTATAACTCAGCCAGACAACATTGGGGCCGGTATATAATTCAGCTATTAAAAAATGAGTCTCAAGATGTAGGTTCATAATTGGAAATCCGGATGCATATTCCAGCTTAGCGTTTTAAAAAAATGTTAAAGTATTCCATTAGAATAAATTGGTATCTCTAAGTTCAAAACTCAGTTTCTATACGCATTTGAAAATGTAGGAAAGAGTTGAAAATAACCCGTACTTCCTCAATATGATTCAGTATTTCAAATATGCCTGCTATTATTATTTGTATTGTGCAATGTCATCAAGATTTTTTTGTAACTCTTTACAATTGGCATTAATCTCACTTCCTTGTGGGATTTTGTGATTATTCGCCTGGAGTAAAATTCAGAATATCCGACTCTGGGAATACATGCTTCTGCTGCTGTTTTTGAAATAGAATTGTTTAATTCATATTATCGGAATATACCGCATTCCCTTTACTTGGGGTAACAGTAATATAAGATTTATGTTTCGGTATACGTACCATTTTCACTACAAGGCGCCATTGCGGCTTCATTCAAGATTGATGTGGCATTTTTCTCGTATATCTAAGGATGGAGGCATTCATTTGATAACCCTTCATAGAGAAATATAATCTGGGATTATTCAATTTTATTTCCATGCTTCGAATCGAAAGTTACCTGTTGCATCATTATCGCCAGATATTCTTTATAACCACTCAATGCAGTTATACGATACATAAAACAGAAAGCAAGTACCCCATATCAAAATTTATTGTTGATTTACATCACAGACCTTTATCTATAAACAATGTTTTTCCATTCCGCGGCGCGAAGGCCCAGAGTGGTATTTGTTTGATCCCCAAATGAATGCGAATTGTAATTCTAGTAATCCTGTAATCATTGTTCAATTATAGGATTAATCGAGAGATGTATGACACAAAATGCACTCGAGTTTGACTCAAGTCTTTCGAGAAACGAAAATCACTTGAAAAAATATAAAAAGTATAGTATATCCATTTTTCGTTGGATGAGAATGGGGTTTATCATCCACACCTGATGAAACATAATAGGATTTGCGCTTTGATCGAAAATGCCAACCATAGGCGGAGATTTATTATTTCACTTCAAATGTAACTTTGCCTATTTTTGTTCATAAACAAATATCAGTAAACAATCTGGAAAAAGAAATGATCGAAGGATTCAGAAAGGATTTTAACTGATAACATTTTTTGGTAGGTCTATTGGGTGATAATAAGAAACGGTCCGAAAGTTGATAATAATTATATTTTTTTGTATCTAATCAAAAATATTGTAACCGTTTTATGATATCACCCGGGGCTTGGAAGGTATATTCAGGATAGTCGGATAATTTCTTGGTAATAGGCGACATCACAAATTTGCTTCATATGTGCTTGAAGTTGAAATATAGTGATAAAATATTATGTACGCAAAGTTTTTCCTAGAAGATATTGTGTAATATTCGAATAAACGCTGCTCTGAAACCCTCATATTCAGTGAGACATTCAATCACAGCGTTATTGCCGCTTCCTTTGGCATCAAAAGTCCATTGATTTGGCATTTTCCCGAGTTGCCAGTGTCACTATTTTGCGGAACTTCTGATGAAATATTATTCTGTTTCATCCTATGAATAAAACAGAACTTGTGTCAGCATGTATTATATTGAAATGGAGACTTCGTATTCGATAGCTGTTCTTTTTTTTTTTTTTTTTATTAGTACAAAGTCGCATCCACCAACTGGTTATTAGCGACGGAACGTTTCATATGAAACAACAATAAAAAATATATACATTTACAGATTATCGAGTAAGCCTATGTCGTTCAGATATTCCATCAGGTTGTTAGTTTCACAGGATGGTCCTAAAATTAATGACATGTCATTTGGGATTTTGTGTGTTAGACGATTCACGAAAAATCTTGGACAGTCCACTAGAAAATGTTTCACACTCAGTTGCACATTGCAGTCCTCGCATATTGGCATGGCACTATGTTTTATCAAGTATTCATGTGTGAGTCTTGTGTGTCGTAGCCGAAGGCGGTTTATTAAGTGATAATAAACCACCTTCGCCTTCGTGGATCTTTTGTTTGAAATAGGTACTATCGGATTGATGTTTGGTTTGATTGTACGTAGTTTATTTTGGGATGTATGCCACTCACTTTGCCACTTATCGAGTAAACACTTTTTAATGTATGACTTCGACATCCGACGAGATACACTGTGTGCTTTTTTTGGCATTATCGCTAGTCACTGCTTGACGCGCACTTTTGTCAGCTTCTTCATTTCCCGGGATACCAACGAGAGAGAGAATCCAGACGAAGTCTATAGTTTTTCTGTTTCTCATTGCTAGATCCAGTTGTGTTTTGATGGATTGACCCAGAGGATGTTTCGTGAACACGCTTTGAATAGTTTGGATGGAGCTCAGGGAATCCGTGAGGATAACGAATTTTTGGTTGTCTGTGCTATCACTATTTACATATGATAGCTGCTATTGATTTAATTATTCCTTAATAAATGAATGTATGTATATCAAGTGCTATGTCATCATTTTTTTGGCCGGCTCACATTGTAAAGAAATATTTCGAATAACGCTTGGCAACACTGTAATTGATTGTACTGTCGGCGATCGGCGAGTTGCCAGTGTCCCTATTTTGAGAAACTTCTGAGGAAATGTTATTCTGTTTCATCCTATGAATGAAACAGAACTTGTGTCAGCATGTGTTATATTGAAATGAAGACTTCTCATTTGATAGCTGTTTTTGATTTAGTCATTCTTGAATAATATGTATGTATACCGAGGGCTATGTCATTATTTTTTTGGCCTGCCCACATTGTAAAGAAATATTATGAATAAAGCTTGGCAACTCTGAAATTAACTCGCGCCTTCGGCAGATCTGTACTTGTTACGTCACATCCTCGCGCGGTTTCCGCAGTGTTATTTTTTCCAGAAAATTAATGATTTCGCCTAATGAGTCCAAGGTGAGCACTACTCTACTGGCCTCATCAACTTTCTTAAATTTTCGATCTTTTCGTTTTCCTTCCAGATTATGATCTACGACATATCCTTGTTTTCTTAAGATTTATTTTGTGTTGATGAACAATTAGATTTCATCTGCCGAAAACTGTTTAAATATTTGTATAATTGTTTTTTTATGGAGACTGTGTTGGATTTGAAAGAACATTTCCGCTCCTCTATTTTTTACAAAAATTAAAATTTGGAATTCGAGGAAACTCTTCCAGATGTGGAATAAATTTATTTTGTTTCTTATTGAAGTTTTCTACCGAAGCAAATATCTTACATTGGGAATTTTCCACAATTTCAAAGTAAATTTCTTTCAAATCCAAAGCCATACCGCAGTTTCACATTCAAGAATGAATCATGAAACAGTTGCTGATTGCTACTGAAGTCCGCTGAAATGGTTTCTTAGCCGTGAAACCGAGGTATGGCTTCATATTTAGAAGATCTTTCCGTTGAGTGGAAACCCCTTTTCTATGAATTGTGTAAACTTTCCAATGTAAGCGAAACATTTGAGTTGAAAAACAAAATGTGATCGATCCTTTTTCGCAACCCAACGCATTTGTGATTTTCACATCTGAGAATCCTTTTTCTGAATTAAAATTTCATTTGTCACAGAAAATCGAATTATAGAAATAATATAGATATCCAAACTTTCTAGAAGGTCGAGTTTATAAGCTTCCTTTTTTATATACTATTTCAAACTATGTGGCCCATGAAATAATAAATGGTTAGTATTAAACACGTTCATTGGTTGTTCTACAAATTTAAAGCAGATTTGATGGAGCCAGACATTTTATGTGGATAGTACTTTCGATTACTGCACAAAATTTTTCTTGCAGTTGTTCACCATACATGGCTGCGTCTACCCAGACGCACACCACACCACTGTTCTACTGATAGATTCCTTCATCTTTACCCCAAACCCGATAAAGTATAATCTGTAGTGTGAACAAAAGACACTCACTTCACTAAACTGGGTTTACAAAACCACGACACGTGTTTTGCTATAGAATAGCTTTTTCATACTAACTCATCAATACCGATGTATCATGTACATGATGTTAGAGGCTGTGGTTTGTATTTGTATATGAAACTACAGAAATAACGTTTTTTGAGGACTTCTATATTCCACGTATGACTGATAACCTCTATATATGTCAAATTATTATAACAACTAAGAAAAACATATACAGAATGATTCATATCCATATACAAGAATATCAATATGATTTGTTGAAAATATAAACAGGATGTTCATGAAATCAGATGTGGCTTTAGCCGGGGAAGAAGTTGTTTTCTGTTAGACATTCACAAAAAAATAACTTCATTTCAATCGTGGATTTTTCAATTCACAGAAAAATCTTTCTATCAATATTCAATTGAGAATGTTTCCCTTTTCAACATGAATACCCCACAAGAGGTTATCTTGCCGATGGAAGATAGTGACTAAAGTTTATCTTTCAGTCGCAGATGATTCCACATCTGATTTTATGAACATCCTGTTTATATTTTCAACAAATCAATCTATCATACCCCATGACAGGTTTTAATGTCAGAAAACACTAATTTCAAAGTGTCTCTCCAAAAGAAATGATTCTAACTTTTTCCATCTTTGCAAAGTGAGATTGCTTCTTGAAAATGTGTTTCCCATTTCTTCCGGTCTTCCTGATGATCGTGGAAGCGTGAAATAGATTTTCGTCGACAAAAATGTATTGAAGACCTAGTGAATGCAATGTCTCTCCTGCGTCAATGTTACGAATGATTTCTGGTGAGTACTCTCTTTTGGAAAACATTCTTCTTTGCCTCATTCATCTTTATGAGTTCTTAATTAAGACTGGAATAGAAAATCAAATAACTATTTGAATGAAAATGCAAATTTTCAATTTTAGATTTTTTTTTTGAGTTAGGGTCTTTTCAGAATATCTATCAGATGTAGTTCAATGTCCAGCGTGGCTTTAGCCGGGGAAGTAGTTGTTTTCTATTAGACATTCACAAAAAAATAACTTCATTTTAATCGTGGATTTTTCAATTCACAGAAAAATCTTTCTATCAATATTCAATTGAGAATGTTTCCCTTTTCAATATCAATATAATATTTAGTCGATGCCAACACCCCTTCTCGATCTAAATATTTGCAATCCTCAAACCAATTTTTTTTTTTTTATTATTTGCCAATAGTTTCTGTACTGTTTGTATATCTTTTTCAAAATCAGTAGCCGAAATAATATCGTCCACATAGATGAGAAGGTAAATAAATCTGTCATATATTTTCTTTGAAAATAAACATGGATCTGCAACGCCCTTCTGAAACCATCATTCATCAGTACTTCGGATATTTTTTCATTCCACACTCTAGCTGATTGCTTCAATCCATAAATACTCTTCTTTAATTTGCATACCAGCTGGGGGTTTTCTCTATCCTCGAATCCTTCCGGTTGATACATGTATACAGTTTCTTTTAAGTCTCCATTTAGGTATGCTGTTTTTACATCTAGGTGTTTGACTATCTTATTCTCTAATCCACTCATCGTTAGTAGTGCTCTGACTGTTGCTTGTTTCACGACTGGAGCGAATACTTGATCATAATCTTTTCCATATTTCTGTGAGAATCCTCTCGCTACAAGTCTTGCCCTATATCTGATGGTTCCGTTACTCGGATCAGATTTTATTTTGTATATCCTTTCACAGTCAACTATCCGTTTGTCTTCTGGACATTTCACCAATTCCCATGCTTGGCATTCTCGCATAGATTCTATTTCATCTTCAATGGCTTCAATCCATTTTCTTCTATTTCTCATCTTCATGGCTTCTTCAAATGTCTTAGGTTCATCATTTTCTTCTAGTTTCAAGTAGTTTTTTATCTCCACCTCCTTCTTTTCATCAGCTTTTTGTTTTTTTCCAAATTTTTCCTCCCTTTTATTTGTTTTTGTTGTTTTTATCACTTCTTCATTTTCTGCTTCGTCATCTTTTTCATTCAATTTATCAATTTCGATTAATCTTACATTTCTGCTTATTGTTATTTTACATGTTTCTATATCTAACAATCTATATGCTTTCGACTCTTCGCTGTATCCTACGAATTTCATTTTTCTTGATTTGTCATCAAATTTTCTTCTTTTCTCATTTGGAATAAAGACATAAACATCACATCCAAATATTCTAGTGTGTCCTGAATTTGGTTTTTTATCATTCCATAGTTCAAATGGTGTTTTCTGAGAAGCTTTTATGGGAAGTCGATTTTGAATATAATTGGCTGTCATAACGGCTTCTCCCCAAAATGTATTGTCTAGTGATGATTCCAGAAGCATATATTTTGCCATTTCAGTAAGATATCGGTTTCTTCTTTCCGCTACGCCGTTTTGTTCCGGTGAATATGGTGCTGTTATTTCGTGACGTATCCCTCTTTTCTTGAGGTATTCTATCATTGAGTTTGACGTGTATTCTCCTCCACCATCACTTCTCAATATTTTTATGTTTTTGTTGAATTTTGTTTTCAACATTTCGCTGGATTCTTGAAATTTTTCGAAAACTTCATTCTTCTGTTTTAGTAAATAAACATGTGAATATCTGCTATAGTCATCTATGAACGTTAAAACGTATCTATTTCCTCTTGGAGTACTGGTTTTCATTGGACCACATAAGTCCGAATGAATCAAATCATGAATACTGTTTGTTCTATTTTCTGATAGTTTCGGAAAACTTTTTCTTGTCATTTTTCCACGTGGTATCTTTTGTTCGATGCCTATAATTTCAATGTCATTTACGAGTTTCTTCTTTTCCAATAAATTGATACTTTGTATATCTCTATGTCCTAGTCTTCTATGTAGTAAATTAATATCACATTTAACTGTGTTTTGTTTTGTTAACATGATTTTATTGACCGTTTTCAGTTCATATAGATTTCCCTTCAAATATGCTTTTGCAATCAGGACAGATCCATTTTCTATTGTACATATATCATTTTTGAAATTAACTGTCAAATTTTTTTCAGTCAATTTTCTAACTGGTAATAAATTACAATATATAACTGGAACATATAATACATCTTTGACTTTATATTTGTATGAATGTCCATTTTCAGCTTCAGCTGTTTATATAACCATAGCTACTCCTTCGGATTTTAATTTTGTTCCGTCAGCTAGGTATATTGTTTCGCAAATATTTTCATCTAAATAATCGGAAAAATTCTTATCACAAACCATGTGACAGTAGCAGCTGAATCAACATACCATTGATATCTTGATGAAGGTGTAATCATGAAACATACATGGTATTCATCATTACTCGTTTCTCCTTCATATTCATCCCCATTCCTCTTAATTTTTCGTTTCATGTTCCTCTTCATCATTATTGTTGACTATTTTCTTTACTTTATGTGTTGAATTGTTTCTCTGTGGCCAGGTTTTCTTTTTCTTCGGATATCCTTCATTCTTATTGTAGAACCAACATTCGTCTTGAATATGTCCTCTTCTATTGCAGAAATCGCAAGATTTATTTGTTTTTTGGAAATTACATTCATTACTCTTCAATTTCATAGCATAGCTATTTGGTTTTCATCTCGTCTTGTTTCATTTCGTCTTTTACTTTCTTGAATCAATTTTTCTTTGACAAGTTCTACTGTCAAGTCCTTTTCAGGTCTTGTTTCTAATGCCATTACAATAGTGTTGTAACTTTCTGGTAAACTACTGAGTATGAATGCTACTATTAAGTTATCAGCAAGATTTTCACCCATAGTTGAGAGTCTTCTACTAGCTCCGTTAGTTTTATGAGATGAGTTTCCATATTATCACCTTCGTTGAGTTGTAGTCTACATAGCTTTTTCAGTAACAATACTTTGTTGATAACGATGATTTTTCATGATGTTCTCTCAGAGCTTTCCAGTATTCATATGCAGTTTTTAGCTTTTTTACGTGCATCAACTGAGAATCCTCGATTAACAATCCAATTAGAGCTTTGGCTTTGTTATTTTTATTTTCCCAAGTAACATCTCGGCTTCAGGCTTTCTTCCATAACTATGTCCCATACTTTTTTTTTTCCCAAGTAACTGTTATTTTTCTTTCTATCTTCTACCTTCTCTGGAGACTGTAGATTGGTTAGACTGGGCCCATAACCTGTTAGAGGCTGTGGTTTGTATTTGTATATGAAACTACAGAAAGAACGTTTTTTGATGACTTCTATATTCAACGTATGACTGACAACCTCTATATATGTCAAATTATTATAACAACTAAGAAAAACATATACAGAATGATTCATATCCATATACAAGAATATCAATATAATATTTAGTCGATTCCAACACATGATACATCGTGATTGCAGATAAGTTCAAGTAACCTAGGTGCGTTTTATCAACAATTTAGTGGCTAATACAAAAATGTAACAAAAAGGGGGGATTGCTATTTAAACAAACAGAACTCAGTTGTGCATTTTGGGACATCCTGTATATAAATAGAAATATTTTTTCAATATGACCGACTGATTAATGAATTGTTGAATATCAAAGTCAATGGTTTAGTTGGGGTATAAATGCATCTTTTGAGAAAAAAAGCAGGGATGCCATCTGGACAACAACAAATTTCATCTTTTGAATTGGAAATTTCATTAAATACTTCTTCAAGGCGTAAAGTTGAATTTGGTGTATTTACATTACCATTACTGACATTATAGTTTCGGTGATTTAAGTATTATAGTAGATGGTTGAAAATTGCGAGGCAAGGAGATTTACATCGCCATCTATTGTCACTATCATTTTCCTGGAAATACACTTTATTTGGAATGCCGTGATCCTTTCTCATGAAGTTTATATGATTCCAAAAATGACTGGTGTGAAGTTAGCCACATCCTCAGGTATTTTCTAAGAAAAAAGTTAGATCAATACATTTTCAGTTTTTACCAAAGGGATTACGCGAAAAAAATTGTTGAAATCAAGGAATTCAGTCACAATAATATCATCCCCCCTTCACTATACCCTTTTACCTTTTGTCAGGATATCAGAGGGTGATGGGGGGTAGTTTCTGGGAAATAATTCAATAACTTTCTTAAATGAAAAAGTACCGCATTCTGCTTATAGGATGTGTGTCATAAAGAAAAAATAAATCGGATGACATGCCCCCTATAGTTTGTCAGGCCTTCAGAGGTTGGTAGGGGGGTAGTTTCTAGGAAATAATTTAATTACTTTCCCAATTGAAAGAGCGCATTCTACTTCCGGGATGTGTTTCATGAAGAAAAAAAAATCGAATGAACTCCCCCTATAGTTTGTAAGGCCTTCAGAGGGTGGTAGAGGGGTAGTTTCTAGGAAGTAATCCAATAACTTTCCCAAATGAAAGAGTACCGCATTCTGCTTTCAGGATGTGTTTCACGAAGGAAAAATAAATCGAATTACATCCCCCTATAGTTTTTCAGGCATTCAGAGGGTGGTAGGGGGTAGTTTCTAGGAAATAATTCTTTAACTTTCACAAATGAAAGAGTACCGCATTCTACTTTCAGGATGTGTTTCAGGAAGGAAAAATAAATCGAAAGAGTTATTGTATTATTTCCTAGAAACTACCGCCCTCTACCACCTTCTGAAGGCCTGACAAACTATGGGGAAATGACATTCGATTTATTTTTCGTTCTTGAAACACATACTGAAGACAGAACACGGTACTCTTTCATTTGGTAAAACTATCGAATCATTTCCTAGAAATTACCTTTATTTGTTCTTCATGAAGCACATCCTGAAACTAGAATGCTGTACTCTTTCATTTGGGAAAGTTATTGAATTATTTCCTAGAAACTACCACCCTCTGAAAGCCTACTATCGTATCATTTCCTAGAAATTACCTTTATTTGTTCTTCATGAAGCCATCGGAAACAAAATGCGTACTTTCTCATTTGGGAAAGTTATTGAATTATTTCCTAGTAACTACCCCCCTAACACCCTCTGGAAGCCTGACACACTATAGAGAGGATGATATTCAATTTATTTTTTCTTTCTTGAAACACATACTGAAAGCAGAACGCTGTACTTTTTCATTTGGGAAAGATATCGAATTATTTCCTAGAAACTACTCTGATGTCCTGACAAAAGTGGGGTGTAATAAAGTGGAGAATGCTATTATTTTTACTGAATTGCTTGATTTTAACAATTTTTTACGCGTTATCCACTCGGTATAAACTGAAAAAGTATGACCTAACTTTTTTATTACTAACTTCACGCCGGTCCAAGAAAATTTGTGCTCACTTAGGATGTAGTTATTGACATTCGAGATGTAAGATTCATAGCACTGCTTAGTTATAAATTTACACTAGGATCTCTGATGACAAAATAACAATCAGCTTTGAGAAAGTGGGCTTGTTTTTTTGATATTGTCTTAAGACTACTACTACTGAGGAATTTTCTCGGTTGAAGCTGTCGAGATGATCTTTAGACTGTCGCATGCTGGGGAGTATTTGCCATCGTCTTGTTTTCTATGCTTCTTTCTCTCCGTTGAGCTCCTCCTGAAATACGAGTTTTTCAAGCCGCATAATTGTTCTGGTTCGATGCAGTGGCTCCATAGGTAATCATGGTATACATCCATCACAGCCCTAGGTGGGGGGATATTTCCTTGTTAGTGTCGATTCCATTCTAGGCCTCCTTTGTCAAAGCGATCTGGCTTTAAGTGTTTGAGATTTGTTCTTCTCGTGAAGCTTACCATTGTGGTTTTCCTTGAGTTGATATTCAACCCCACTGGGGGGCACCTTATGTCTTTAAGATTACGAGGGTTGCTTCGTACTTGTCCATAGCCATGATAACAATGTCGTCGCCGTATCCGAAGCAGTCCACCACTAGGCTCCCCATCCTATGTATAACCTTTGGTGTTACTGATTTGGATGCTTTTGTCGCCCACCTTCATTTTTATGGCCAGCAGTTGGCTCATCCATCTGGATATAGTTCTACCCTCTCCTTTGTGCAATAATGCCCTTTTCAACATCTCGTGCTCCCTCTATGTCTAAGAAGGTGTAGGTGGCAATTTCTTTGCGATCGAGTGATTTCTGGGTGTTTTCGTTGTACTCGAACAGTGCGGTATGAACAAGGTATGTTATGTTTCTATTCCGTATGTGTCAGTATTGATCTCAATATTTTGGTTGTACTGAATGTTGTTTTCACACGATACCTTCGTTCAATCAATTTGATCTTCTCAGATAATCCGCGGATATAAGGTGTTTATGTTTAAGTTGTTCAGGAGATGTACTGCTAATTGATTGTTTGGCGAATTCGTTCATTGAGCCTGAAAAACAGTACATAACAATCAATTGGGAATTGGTGTTCATCCTGTTATATTTCGGGCGAATTTGTGGCAATAAAATCGATACAGATTAATAAATTAATGGAAAGCACCACCCTCACTCGGTAATGTCGATATCCTCTGGGGATTTGATCGAAAATTGAATTGCATAACAAATTAATTGGGTTTTGCTGAAATATCAGCCAGCAATAATACCATCATTAGGGACCTATTTGTTTGTGGATATCGAATTGATTGGAACGAATATATGAGCACATTCATCTCCTTTTGAGTATTGTTATCGGGAAATAACTCTCATATGGTCTAAAAAGACTGAAAAAATTAGAATATTATGTTATACACGAAAATTGTTTTTATATGAGAGCCATTTCCCGAGGTTTTTGAAACAAAGTTCCTTTACGCGGCTTGAGGTAGATGTTGACTGGTAGAAATCGTCACGTAAGAAAAACGCGTTATGCCCCCTCCATGCCACTTTCTCTCTCTCTCTCTCCCTCTCTCTCTCCCTCTCTCTCTCTCTCTCTCCCTCTCTCTCTCTCTCTCTCTCCCTCTCTCTCTCTCTCTCTCTTTCTCTCTCTCTCTCTTTCTCTGTCTCTTGCTCATACGATTCCAGAGGTGTACGAAACCATTCGAACTGCTGTTCTGCTTGAGAGAAATTCAAAATTATACATGCGAATACATAATTTTGTATGTTTTTTAACCGACGAAATCAAAAAGGTGGAGGTTCTCTAGTCGACGCGTATATTTTTTATTTTCATGTATGATCCCGTATAACTTTTTACTGAGGCGTTCGATTCCGATCATTCTTTTTTCAGTGGATAGGGTGTACTTCGAAGTTGGTCCCATTTGAATATGAGAGATGAAATCCACCCCTAAGAGTAGCAAAGTGAAGGATATTTATCACTCACCTTCTGAATTCTGGTCCGTTAACCGATTCTATCAGGCATAACTTTGTACTGGGTTCTTCGATTTGGATGATTCTTTTTTTATTAGATAGGGTATACCACATAGTTGATCATATCTGGATTTCGAATGTAATTATCAACCCTTACGGGTAGAAAAATGGGGGATAATTGATTTTTCATTTGTGAACATTGGCACACATATGTAGTTGACCATGGCAGATCGCTACTATCATTACTTTTGTTCTCCTACATCCGTCACAATCATTATATTCTATGAGAGGATGGAATGATATACAAAGTAATGAAATAAACTAACCAGAACAACAAAAATAATTTATATTAGAACAAATAGTAAAAGTAGATGATCATATTATTTTACTGGTAATAGGTGGGTAAGTAAGTATTTTATAAATAATCAAAAAACAAGTAGGTAGTAATTAGTAGATTTCAGCCACAAAAAATTGAAAAATAAAAACTTAATAACAAAAATGTAAACCGACGAAATACGGAACTGAAAAGTAAAAAATAAAATAAACCTTCTTAGTCTCAATAACTAAGCTCCTAAACTAATGTAAGTAACTAATGTTGAGTCGGCGCCAAACGAACAATCAACGAAGATCATTAAATTACTTCAAAAAAATTATCAAAATGTCACCGCGCAACTCCATGCCATCATTTTACGCCTTACCTAATTCATTAGCTTGTTTGTTTGGCGCCGACTCAAAATTAGTTACTTACATTCGTTTAGGAGCTTAGTTATTGAGACTAAGAAGGTTTATTTTATTTTTTACTCTTCAGTTCCGTATTTCGTCGGTTTAATTTATTGTTAAAAAGTTTTTGTTTGCCTAAGTTGGATTATTGGTTTACATTGAATATGTGGCACGTCAAATTGATATAATATAACGAATAGTATTATCAGGAATAAAATACATTTTACTGTGGCGGAGAAGTTTGAAAAAAGTATATATAGGTATATAGTCCAAGATTCGAATAACCTACGTCATTTTAGTAAAGTATGCTGATATTCTGACACTCAATATACTGAGACAGCCGAGCGGTCTAAGGCACCAGATATAAGAGATTTAAGCTCTGGATCTCGTAAGAGCGCGGGGGTTCAAATCTCACCACCTAACCCCGCGTTTTGTTTTCTTCGAAATTGAGAAATGATTTGTTTTTTTTTTTATTTGAATATTGTTCTCAATACAACTCATTTTTCAATTTCCAGGGAAAAAAACCGTCAGTGGTGGGATTTGAACCCACGCCTCGTTCCCAGATCCAGAGATTAAAATCTAAAGCTGGCGTCTTAGATCTCCCGGCTATCTCGCTATAAGTGTCAAAATATTACCATACTTTAACGTAGATGAGTAATGTTTTTATGTACCTTTTTGCACTTACCTGTGAAAGGGCCCCGCTTTTGAGCTAGGAGGTACGCATACATTCTTAAGTACATTTCCGGCTCTGGGATCTTTCTTTATAGACTGGTTCACAAGTGCCATTTTGTTCCAAACCTGGATGTCACTACCGAAAATTATGATTTAGGGCGCATCCGATTCGAAATGGCATCTAAAAAAAATGTTTTGCTGGAAAATTGGGGCCGGCAAAAATTGCAAAAGTTATTATTAATCAAGTAAAAAACAAATATATGGTTTGGTTTTTTGAAAATATCTCAAAAACTATTTGAAATATCCAAAATTTGAAAAAATATTTTTAAAGAGCAGGAAAATTCTTAAAAGAAAGTCCTACCTCCTGGAACTGTGCCGGTAATATTTATAATTTCAATTAATTATGCCTTTGTTAATTAAAAAATTTTACTTGTTAGAAGTTATTATAAAAACCCTGATAATTGTTGAACTATAAACCTAGAATTTTTTTACTTCTTGGAGTTGTTCCTCAAAGGCTTTACTATTGTGGTTTCTGCCCTTCAAATAACTGACAAACCATTCATGAGCTACTCCCCTGATACCATACATTTGAAGTTTTGCAAGGAGAATATCATGAACAACCAAGTCAAAGGCTTTACTCAGGTCTAAAAAGATTCCCAAAGCCTTTCTTCTTTCATCCAAATTTTGGTACAGATTGTTAAGAAACTTTGTGACAGCTTGGCTTGTAGACATTCCCTTGCGAAAACCAAACTGATAATGTTAAATAAATTCAAATTTTTATTCCCGTTTTATTCCCTGTTTTATGAATTGGTACAATTTTACAATGGGTTAGGGTTGAGAGGCTCAGACTAATTTTATTTCAAAATCGCATTTTCCTCCACAATATATATATATATATATATATATATATATTTGCTGGGAGCACCAGTCCCTGGATCCGCCACTGTTATCGTATCATAAATACCGAACATAGAATACAGCTCATATACACAACAAAGCGTACATAGGCGGCCTGATTACTCCATTCTATTCTAGTCTAATATTTTCCACCTGATCCGCCCATGTTCATTCACACTTGACCTTTCCACTTCGCAGTCTTCGCACACTGAGCTGGATGGTAACAGCTGGGTTGGAAGTGGGGTTAAATATAGCGTGCATGCAAAAAGTAAACATTTGAAAATGTAATTCGTGGAGTTCATAAATAATCAAATTATGTATGGAATGTAAACAGAGCACTCGTTAGTTATCTTCCAGCACATCTATGCGTATAATGGATGAATAAAAAGTAAGTACGGGAAAATACAACACCATCTCTTTATCGCAGATAGGACCATTTTATATCTGAAAGGTAGGAAAGTTACTTCAAAAAATTGCCGGCGTCCCTATTACACATCACTCGCCAATCTGAAAGAAATTCCCGAAATTTGTAAATGAGTACGGCTGATTTGTTCTCATGTTAATATTAAATGTCAAGGTGGGTACGCACTTTGCGAGGCTGTCGCTATGTGAACTGCCTCGCAGCAGCGTTGACTCGGTAGTGAGGCAGACGAGGTAACGCGAGCAGTTATTCAATTTACTCGCTCCGAAGCAGTGCTGTCGTTTTTAGAACAATTGTACTTTTTTACTACAATTCACACCGATTTAGTACGCTAGTACAATTTCTTGAGTTTTGCTACAATTTCAGTTTTCCTGGGAATTTCGTTAGTACAATTCCATAAATTTCAGTACAATTTAAATTTCCCTCCAATCAGAATACTACAGATGCTAGATACTAGTATTCTGACAAAAATTGAACGTTGCATCTAAACTGTGGAACCTTCGCAGAGATAGGTCGACAATTGACAATTATTTTTAAAAGAATTTGAGAGTTATAAGAAGCAATACCGATGACCGTTCTGTTATTGTGTTCTATGCTGTTTTTCGTTCTTCCGTCATTCCGTGTTCCGTCTCAGCCCCCAACGTGCGCACCTGTGTGAAAACAGCAGCCAAAAGATAGCAGCCAATTTGCCGAAGATTGCCGAACGATCAGTGGCGTCGGACTCAAAATTTATTTGGGGTTCAGCGAAGATGTAAAAAGTATTATCCTCATTTTCTCCCTTACAAAACGGAAAATCGTAAAATACTTATGAATTACTTTAAGAATGATTCCCAACACCATTTAATCCAAAAAATGATAATTCTGCAGCATGGTGGGATTATAATGTGCCAAGCTAAAAACTGTCTCAACGAAAGTGGATACATATTATTCTTCCTTATACATAGAATCATATCGTGTGAAAACAAAAATTTGCATTATTTGCAGAGGGGGTAAAATACCAATCCAAAATTTTTAAGACCTAAAATTGCCCCAAAAAAAAGATCATTTTTGACAATGCAGAGAACAATTGGCGTTAAAAAAATCTTGCATACTGCAGAGGGGTAGAATACCAACCCCAATTTAAAAAAAAATATTTCGGGGGTAATACCTGAAACTGCCCCAACAAAAGTAATCACAGCTCATTCTTGACACTGCAGAGAATCATTTGCTGTTGAAATACCCACTTGCAGAGGGGGTGAAATACCAATTTTATTTAAATTATGTTTTCATCTAGCGGCGAACGGAAAAAGTTTGCTGGGTTGTTATTTTATAAGAATTATTGGCAGATAGCAGTGCAATCTAGGTAGATCCCCGGTTTGTGTTTTTGATTTATTTGATAAGCAGCGTTGCCAATTGCGGGTATATTACCCGAAATGCGGGTATTTCAGACCATGTTGCGGGTAAAATAATGAAACACCATATCCATAAACAATAATGATTGATCGGTAATTGACTTCATGAAATAATTTTTTTAAATGAAAGCGTTATCTCTTTCAGTATTAAGCCAAAATTAATGTTAATCAGTCAAGGTTGTTGAAACACGGCTATTGGTAAGACATATTTATAAGGGTTATTTTATATATAATACTGACAGGGTTACGGCTAAACCTCCATTTTGATGACGTCAAATGTGTGCCAGAATAGCCAACTTTAACGAACTTATTTTTAAATTTCGAAGAGTAGAATGGATCTATATCTTGGCTAAATGCGCCGAGCAGAGAAGAAATAAATGAATAATACCTCAAATTAATCAATTTTTGTAGAATGTATTGTTAAGGCCTCAAAGAACTATATGTAAGAAGACCAGAAAGGTCCTTTTACGTGGTATCAGTAATTATCTTTAGAAAATAAGTGAAAAGTTATGGAATCATTTGTATTTATTAGTACAGCTTTCACACTGCATGTGTGAAATAAACTTACAATCAAAAGAACAAGAATAAATACAATACAAACAACTAAATAATTCGTATATGTTGGCAGCCGTGGCACACTTACCTCACCTTACAGCTGGTCTCTCATGAAGCTGTTTTATGTCCCAACCCTGATATTTATAATATTTTGATTGAATAAATTCCAGTAGTAAAGATTAGGCTGTAGATTGTGACAGTTGTGACGTCATCTGTCAGCCATGATATTAATAAAATGTTCATCTCATGGTGTGCGGGTAAAAGCGGGAATTTTCGCTTGTTTGTACGGGGTATTTTGAATAACCATTCCGGCAACGCTGTTGATTAGTTTTGTTTTGGTTTTGAAGTGAATTAGCCCGTGTTGGGTACGTTGAGCAATATTTTACGAAATATTTTCGTGTGTTTTTGTTCAGTTGACTCAGGTTTGTACTTCCAATTATATTTTATTCTTCAGTGTTTATTAGTACTTTTTCTAATATAATGGATCCTTATGAAAGGGAAATAACACGTTTGCAAAATTTGTACGACAATGTACCTTCTGATGAGGGTTTAATTTATGACACCGATGATGATTCGATTGCTGAAGGAGAGGATGAGGTAAGCGATCATGAGACAGATTCTGAACAAGACGTCCCAGAATCTGAAGACGAAGAGCTAAACCTAACTCACTACATGGCAGACGATTATATTATTATGGAAAAGACGGAACGAAATGGAAAAAATTTGCTCCTCCTAGAAATGTCCGGACTAGGCGTGAAAATATTGTTTCACATTTGCCAGTTACCATTCGTGAGGTAAAAAAGGCAAGAACTCCCATTGATGCTTGGAACTGTTTATTTGGTAGTATTGTTAAACGTGTAGTGCACTATACAAACATGTATATCACAAGAGTTTCTCTAAATTATAAAGATAAAAATGATGCAAAGCCAACATCTGTTGCAGAACTCAAAGCATTTATTGGTTTACTCTACTTAGCTGGGTTAGACCATGGGTTAGATCATGGGTAAAAAAATATAGAAGAATTTTGGCAGCAAGACGGTATGGGATCTGAAATATTCGTTGCAACTATGACTCAAAGACGATTCCGATTTTTGCTGAGAGTTACTCGTTTTGACGATAAAAAAGAATTGCAAGATCTGAACTTGATAAGTTAGCTCCCGTAAGACAGATGTTTGAAATATTCGTAAATAATTGTGAAAGCTGTTATAGTCTTGGCGAATATGTGACTTTGGACGAAATGCTTTTTGCATTTCGCGGTGCAATTTCCGCGTTTATATTCCCAATAAATCGAAGAAATATGGCATCAAAGTTTTCGCAACGGTTGGTGCCAGAACATTTTATAAGAATTATTCAGAAATATACGCTGCTGTGCAGCCTGCTGGGACATAACAAGTAGATAACAGTACCTCAGGATGTGTCAAGATTTGTTTGGATCTGGGAGAAATATTACTATGGATCGCTGGTTTGACAGTTGCGATCTCGTCCATGAATTGAAAACAGAATATAGACTTACTGTCGTAGGTACAATAAAAAGCAATACAAGAGAACTGCCGCAAATTTTAACAAATACTAAAGATCGTCCTGTATGCTCTTCTGTTTTTGGATTTGGTGTTCATATGATAGCATCTTCCTATGTGTCAAAAAAGAAAAAGAATGTGCTGATGATATCTTCGTTCCACAACAGAGATACAGTCAATCCAATAACTGGTAAACCAGAAGTTATGTTATTTTATAATAGTACTAAATGTGGAGTCGATATTGTGGATAAAATGAGCTCCAGTTATAATGTTGCAAGGAATACGAAACGATGGCCTGTAGTTGTGTTTTACGATATTTCGAACGTTGCTAGCATAAATGCATTCATAATTACCAGGCACAACGACCCAAATCAGAATCATAGTAAACAGAGAAGATTATTCATCAAGACTTCGGGTTTGGAATTAATAAAAGACCATATGGAGTCCAGAGCTATTATGTCAGGTTTACATTTCTACATTCGAAACGCAATAGCTAAACATACTGGAATCGACACTGAAGAAAAACCTGACCCTCCACCCAACAAAAGAGGGCACTGCAAGTATTGCAAAAAGAAAAAAACTCGTTATTTTTATAAATGTTGTAAAGCTTGGCTCTGTATGAGTCACATAATATCAAGTTGTAGAGTATGTGTTCAGCAGCGGTCCTGAGTCCGGTACTATCAATTCGCTTCAATGCAGTTTCTGCAATGGCGCAGTAATTTTCAATTTTTTATTAAATATATTATTATTTTTTATAAAGGTTTATTGTAACAATAATGCCGAAAAGCATGGTTTTTGCATTTGCCAGTTTTTTCGTGTTTAGTATCAAAACTAAATATCTTGTTTCGTAAATTCATTGAAAATACACTGAAACAACCTACGGAAATAACTTTTTTTAAATGTCACAAAATTTGGGGTGAAAATTTGTTATATTTATGTTGGTCCTAATAGACCACCCTCGTGTATGGATGTTAACTAGCGTATAAAAATGATTTACATTATGACAATAGACTATTGCAAGATATGATATTTGAATCTGTTGAAGATACAGTTGAAAACTTTACTCGCATGTCGTTGGCTGATTTCGAGTACTTGGCTTAATTAATAGGTCCAATGATTGAATAAAGTGATACATTTATGAGAGAAGCGATTACCGCTAAAGAAAGGCTAGCCATCACATTACGATTTTTAGCTACAGGAGATTCATATACAAGTTTACAATAGATTTTTCGTATGTCGAAGCGATCAAAATATCTTCGATTGTTCCAGAAGTTTGCGATGCGATCATTAAATCACTCCAGGATTATATAAAGGTGAGTAGGATGATATCAAGATATTTATTATTTTCAGATGACAATTTTGAACAAAATTAATATTATTATAAATTAATTTGGAACATTATATTGGTCTTACCTATCACCATCGATTACAGAAAAGATTATACTATTTTATACTCCGATCTGGGGGTTTCATTATCAATATATATTGGTAGGCACATATAGATTGATTTCTTTCTGAATGCCTAGTCGTAAATTCCACACCCACACCGAGTCTGTAACAAAGCATAATATTTAAGAAAATATTTTTTTTCTCAATATGAGCTGCGTTTGTTACTTTCATCAAATCAATTTTACCCAGATCGGTTTTTATCAATCTCAACAAACTCCACCTATCTCTGGATCCGCTCCTGTCTGTGATCAGGCTATGTAATCAATTAATTTATGAAACGATGTCTCAGCCCGTACCTCAATAATAAAACTTCGCAATGGTTTTAACGATATAATCAATCTGAAAAAGCGATATCCCTGTGCCAGAAGCGAAAATGTACGTTATGTTATTGAATACAGCGCTAGATGGCGAGTGTCTCGCTCCGTAACGCAGTACTCGCACAATCTTAGTGATATGTTGTCAATACTGCACTTTATATTTATTATAGAAGCCTGCCTGTGGCTTACTCGATTATATTTTCTCTTTTGAGAATCCGTTTTAAAATATCTAATTAGTTATGAAAATACGGTTAACATGATTATATCTCATGTCAGGCGTGATTGTCGCTGCGACATTGGAATAACACTGTTACATCACACAGGTACGTCACTGCTACATGCCGAGATCAGTCGCAATGATGTAACATGGATGAAACATAAACGGGAAAAAATTACATCGCGTTATTGTGACTTCGAAAGTTATATTGTGACTTCTCCTGACATTCCGGAGACATATCTGAGATGTGGAACAATTTATTCAGATTTCAACGATTGATACTCAGGGACCCAACAAATAAATTTGTGACATAACATCTCTGAGATATATCATTGCGATATGACTGTCGTTACATCACTGTGATGTCACGGAGTCATGGCGTCTAAAAACACGTCGGTGTTAAATTACAAAATTAGTTGCAATAACGTCGCAGGAATGAATCATGAAGGGACAAAATAACATCCCTGCAACATCGCGACGACACATCCCTGCAGCTTGAAATGCTATATGACATCACAGGAACATATCTGAAATGTAACCGTGTTCATTGGATACTTGCAACAATTAGTTCGGGGTTTTAAGATTGGCGATTTAGGATATAGAAAGTGTTAAAGCATTCACGTAGTAACTCAATTAGTATTCCCATTTCAAGATTGTTTTGATTTTTACGATTAATACTTCAGATGATGGGTGTGCCAAATGGTTTTATCCGTATATTCATATGCATCACATTGGCTTTCATTCACCCTATACATCAAATTATTCCCATGAAATCCACATTCAAAAAGATTATTTTCATTCCTAGTTATAACAGCGTATTGCTTGGTAAATTTGCGTTAGTTGGTTTATTTCGGTTTCAGTTTGTATTTCGTTTCCGTTACATTTTCAATAAATTATCACTTGAATATTTTATTAGAAACTTGATTAAGTACAGTCAAACTCGGCTATAACGAACGGCTTAATGATTACGGATTATTACCGTCTTATTCCTAACTAAAAAATGTAAAATAAAAAAAATATAAAAATAAAAAAACCCGAATGCGTAAAAAGTGAACTTTTAAAAATATGGAAACAAGATGAGCAGAAAATATTGTCAGAAAATTATGTTTTAAGAGATTAACTATTAATCTTAATACTTTAAACAATCTGACGCAGTCTTCATTGTTAAATTAACCCATTAACGCCTGAATTGTTTAATTTGACTTTGAAACGATATTAGTTGTTTTTATTGATTTTTTCCAATGGACCAAAATAGGTTTTTAAAAAAATAAACGAATTTTTCAAAAAATTGGATGGGTCCATATGGTCCCGCTAGGCGCTTTCCTGGTCGAATTACTTCACGATAAAAAAAACTAATTCCTTGTTTTGAAAGTTTTTATTCCATTATACATTGCAGAATCAAGCATTAACTACAGTAAAAATCACCATGTATCTATTAGCATTGAAAATCTTTAAAAAACTCATGCAATGTCGAACTTGGTATTCATTACACATTGTTCTAACTTTTTCTAAACAATTTGAGGCAGCACATCGCTTTCTTTTGCCCTCTGGGACTGGAATTAGGCAATAATCAAGCCTAACCTGTCTCATGTTAGCAGATACACGTAGCTTTTCACCCACAGGAGAAGATGGTCCACCACTCTAACTCGGAGGATTCTTTCTCCTTGCCAGATATTATCGAAATTGTAATAAATAAATTAAGTGAATCAAGATCTGGGCTCCATATGGATTCTGTCACTTCGCCTTCATTTTCTGAAGCTTAGGTATATCTCGTGCACCTTGAAGTGTGATTCTTCTAAAATAACAAAAATCTAAATTCATTTCAGCTTGGCGCCTAGCGGTTCCATATGGGACCACTAACATTTACACACCGATATAAAAAAAACTTGAGAGGTGTCAAGGGACACCCGGATGGAACGAGTTTTTTTTTTAAGTTTTAATAATATTTTATATATATATATATATATATATATATATATATATGCACTCTGTCTGTCTATTCTTTCGTACACGTCATAGATGCGCGGGACTTTGTAAACACAACAGAGTGTGTGTATATATATATATATATATATACTCTCTCGACTTCGTAAACACGACAGCGTATAGATTAGAACACGCACGGCTTGCTAAATACATACGCATTGATATTGTAATATTAAAATATAATTTGCTTTTAAATTTATTAAAGTTATGACGCGTACACTTGCTAAACTCACAATAATGGAGAGATTATAACGCGTATGACTTGGTTAGCACAATAGTAAAGAGAGGTTATAATGCGTACTTGCTAAAAATACATAAGCATTTATTATTGTCTGTATAAAATCTCTACTTACCTAACTCCATCAGCAATATCCGGAACTTGTGCAGAAACACTGTCAGGATTCATTATTGTTATTATTTTTATTATTTATTATGTACAAAAAACCTGTATACACTCAACAAAAATAATCGTCGCGACACCACACTGTTCAATGTGAAATAGAAAGACGAAACGAAAATAACTGGCTTGCTTTCTATGAGAGAGAGAGAGAGATAGACAGAGAAACACGCGCACGCCGCAACCATAGCGAAAGTCTCGTTACCAACTTTTGGTCTTAATTTATTCCGTCTAGCCCTCTTTCGCAACGCGCGATAAGGAACTACGTTCCAAAAAGTTAAATTTTTATAGTAATTTTGAAAAGTAATAAAAAAAATATATACTTTTAAGCAAGTTTTAACTACAATTATAATTGGGTGATAATTTCTAGAATATACTTAAATCTACTTACCGTAATTGGAACCCTCAATTTTTATCCATTGCACTAAAAACAACCTCAGGTCACAACCAGCTAAATCTCAAAATACGCATAAACACTGCTTCAGTGTAATCTTTAGTACCTCATCTAATATAATAATGCAATCTGTATTGATTCAGATTGTTCTTGTCCATGCCTGTACCTAATAATTGGGAAGGGGTTAGGTGGGTCCATATGGGCCCGGTAGGCGCTAATGGGCTTAAAGAAATTGCCTCCGATTGCGTGAGATTGTTTACAGTATTAAGTTTAATAGTTACCCTACTAAAACATAATTTTCTGATCTTATTTTCTGCTTGTTTCCATCTTTTTTAAAGTAAATGTATCTGTATTTCTACACATTGTTGAATCGATCTCCAACAAGCCTTTTTTCATAATTGATTTCGCTGACGACGTATAATAAAATCTGAGACTTGTTAAATTTTAATTCAATGAACCGTGGAGCTTCGTTAAATTCGTCGGCCAGTGATATTCTGAAACCGGCTCTGTTCATGGAGAGGTGAAAGTTGTTTGCGAAAGAGTTAGTTAGGGTAGGTACATAAGATGCCAAAATCGATAGAGGAAACGAATAAGTGGATGGTTTGACCTTCCCACCCCATCCGGGCGAAGGTGTTTTCTTCTCGTTAGATAAGGGCGTCGGTAGGGGGTTGTGGGGATGGTTTCCCTTTCTAGAAGCATCTTAAATGTGAGAACAACCCCAAAAAAACCTCTACAGACAATAAAATGGTGGGGACATTATTATGACGGGGCTTCAAAGAACAATAGAAATCGCAATATACGTATCGGTATTTAAAGTAATGAATACCATCGTAAACATCATTGCACCCACCTTCATCGGATATACAGAGTGGGCTATTGAAAACGAAATGGCGACTGTGTGGGTAGATAGAATCGGAGTATCATAAAACGCTTGGACACGTCAATTCCAGTTTCGAGGTGGACATCATTCGCGATAAAAGGCACCTGCAATACTGTTCATCCCTTGGTACTATGACCCCTAAAAAATTAAATGGCAACATATTGCAAGTGTTACCTCATGTGGTAGGTAGTTTTCCCCCGAACATCATGCAACAAAAAAAAATCGAATTATGTCGATTTGTTTTCGAGCTATGCAAAGTTAAAGTTGGAAAATCACTCTCTCTCTCTGGAAGAACTTTTGTAAACTTACTTGTACGGCATTCCTCGAAAAGAAACAATTTATTCTCTATATTTTCTATTGGGTATTAACGTTAATTTCAACTTGATATTTCTACCCTTTTTTACTAGGTGTCCGATACTTTACAGGACGATTCCTCAGTTATTTATAAGGTGAAAAGTGCATATAAGCATGAGTTCGCAAGGCCTTCGTTTTTTATATACAAGGTGTTATTTGTTTTTGGTGTTTCGTAAATAATTTTTAAAATAATTTCGATTTTTGGACGAAAATCGGTATTTGGGGACTTGCTAACGGTAATGCATATGAGGCTAGACGTTTGTATCAGGACCGTATCCGAACCGCACAACTCCTACTTCAAAAACGTTTTCAAGAATTCAAGCTCGGTTAAGGAAAACAGGAAGTTTTGAGAAAGCTAGTCATCTGTCGGGTGTACATCGGACTGTAAGAATCCCAGAAACCGAGGAAGCAGTTCTTAATCTGGTAGGAGAACACCCGGAAACAAGCTCCAGAAAAATAGCGCTGATGTTAAACATTTCTCATGTTCTGGTATGGAAAATTTAAATAGATAATTTGTTATATCTCTACCATATTCAAAGAGTTCAGGCACTACTTCCTCGTGCCTTTCCGTTACGTATCAACTTCTGTCGTGGGTTTCTCCAATGCCTTATTCAAAATTCTTTATTTTAAAATCAAATCCTGTTTACCGACGAAGCAAATCATTTGTGGTCAGAGGAAAACCCCCATGTGATACAGGAATCACATTTCCAAGAACAGTTCTCTCTTAACGCGTGGGCAGGAATCCTCGGAGATTATTTTATAGGTTCATTCTTTATTCCGGGAAGATTAAACGGAGAGAGATATCGTCATTTTCTTGAAGAAGATTTGTCTATTTTACTGGAAGATGTGCCGCTTAGACTACGAAATGAAATGTGGTTTATGCATGACGGTGCTCCGGCACATTTTAGCATCCAAGCGCGAGAATTTTTAGATCAAACTTTCGGCAACCGTTGTTTAGGTCGTGGAGGGCCTCAACCATGGCCCCCTAGGTCACCAGACCTTAACAGTTTGGATTTTTTCCAGACACCTATTCAAAATGGAGAATAAATAAGTAATTGAATAACTAACTCTTGTAGAGCGATTCAAAATACTCCAGGAATTTTCCAAAGAGTGCGCGAATCAATGAGAAGAAGATTGGATGCGTGCATACAGACAGGAGGTGGATATTTCGAACATTTATTGTGATTTAGATTTATATCTAGTGTTCCGTTGGTTATTGTTGTTTAAAAATTAGCGTTTGAAATGTTTTTTTGTTGAATAAAAAAAAAATCAAAATTGTTTCACTTTTTGACAAACACATGCATCGAATAACTTAAATCAAAATATCTCGAAAACGGCTGCTTGTAGCGACTTTTGAAAAGCATACCTTTTTCGCGTAAAAATGATAGAGGAATCGATTTTTTTTCTAGAAAATGTGATACATACATGCACGACAAATTTGTGACTCCCCAAAAGAGAAAAAGACCTGTAGGCGGCGCCCCCTACAATTAAGGGCCAAACTAAGATCAAATTTGATTTTCTCATATTAAAAAATAAATTTTTAACACCCTGTATATAAAAATGAAGGCAGGTAGACCACAAGCAAAAAACAACGACTTTCCTGGCAAATACCACGCAGAACGTTGAATGATACTCACCTGAAAATCTGTTTCAATTTATATTGAATTTTTTGTGGAGAGAGTCCAAAGTCCCTCGTTTTTTATATATCAAACAAGAGAGCCATGTGAAGGGTCATATTAGAAAACAAGAGACTTTGGAGTCTCTTCACAAAAAATTCAATATAAATTGAAACAAGTGGTAGACCACAAGCGAAAAACGACTACTTTCCTGGCAAATACCACGCAGAACGTTGAATAATATTCACCTGAAAATATGTTTCAATTTATATTGAATTTTTTGTGGAGAGACTCCAAAGTCCCTCGTTTTCTAATATTACACTTCACATGGCTCTCTTCTTTGATATATACGCCTTGTCGGGCATACAGCCACTCCTATCGAGATGGAATCCTATTGAGATAGGTGAATAGTATGGAGTGTTTCTTTCTGTCACTAGGTACCTCCAGTTGAAAGTTACTTTTTCCGGCGTACCTACAGGTAATTTAAGCTTGATGATGTTTTCATTTGTGTTGGGTCTCGCTTCGGCCAGAGGTCTTCGGATCTCTGACTGATGAGGGCCAAAAGCCTGAAACTGAGCTGAAATGAGCCTGGGTTGTTAGGCGGACCTGGCATAAATTAAACATAATCATGTTTATCAGAAAGGAACATTTGCAATGAATTTTCATTGTCAATGGAAGTTTGCCTAGCTTTTTAGGTGAATATCATTCAACGTTCTGCGTGGCATTTGCCAGGAAAGCAGTTGTTTTTCGCTCGTGGTCTACCACTTGTTTCAATTTATATTGAATTTTTTGTGAAGAGATTCCAAAGCCCCTTGTTTTCTAATATTGCACTCCACATGGCTCTCTTGTTTTTTAGAAACGAATAAGTTTTGATGGACCATCATTCAAAATTTCCGAAATCATGAAATTATTATGATGAAGTGGTTTCTCTTGGAGCATAATTTATCTCGTGTTCCGAAACAGTTTCAAGAAAAGCGGGGAAACCAATTTTTTCATCGAACCGTACGAAAGGGTTAGTGGAAATGGTCGAAGCACTGAAGCATACCAATTTATAGCTTCCCATGACCCCGGTCCGTCACTGTTACCCAACCGATCGTTAGTGGTGCGGACATTGCAAAAAATTCTCGCAAATACTACAAACAACAAAGGACTGAGGACAGTATAATGCTCTTAGGGCCAAGCTCTACACTGCTTCAAGATAAATGAGGCTTGTTCCGTTTGTGGATCGAAGCAATGAGGGCTGGAAACTCTTAGGGCGATTCTCGTTGCGTCTGTGTGTTCTCTACCACTTTCGCAGGCGATTGTAAATAAGAACTCGTTCACATTTCTCTTTGTCGTTTCACGTTTCCTCGAAATTTGCACAGATCGGAACAAATGATAGCAAATGGGGCTTATTCCAAAAGGATAATTGACTTCATCAAAGGCCTAGATGATTGCTCAATGCTATATATGATTTACGAAATTACCCAACATATCAATAAATATAATCGAGTCAGGGAAGGTTTTTATGATTTTTTATATATATATATATATATATATATATATATATATATATATATATATATATATATATATATATATATATATATATATATATATATATATATATATATATATATATATATATATATATATATATATATATATTTTAATTTCATAAAAAGTTTTGCATGTTCTAAAATCTAAAATACAATCATCAGATATCAATTTTTTTCAGTCGTATACGCGGTTTGTCAAAAAATATGAATTGTACTCAAGAGTAAAGTACCTTTATATTCGACAATATCGAAAATTCTCAATGAAAAAAGTTGTTTTGAACTAAAAACTACGTTCAAATATGCAATTACATTCATAGATATTGAAAAATTAGGTTATGTTTTCGTTTCTTAATGTTTTCTAACAATTTTGCAATTTAAACACATAATGAATGCATATGCATATATTGTGCAAATAAGAAAATACATACAAATACTAAGTTGTGTAACCAACATAATTTTAATTCTGGAAATAAATAGAAATGTAATGTTTCCTCATTCCACTGATGCCTCGACATATCCACCTTCTCGTTCAATGCATATAATCGTTCTTTTGGCAAATTCACGTAATACATTCCTTATCATTTCTGGAGAAATTTTCTCTCCAAATGGTCAACATTTCGAAACGGCCCTTTCTGATAAACTTTTTGTTTCAAGCAACCCCATAAGAAGTAATCAAGGGGGGTTAAGTCAGGGGATCTAGCAGGCCAAAAAAGATCAGAAAATCTGTGAATAACTTTTCCATGGAATGTATGTTCAAGATATTCCCTAACATTTAATGTACTGTGGCATGCGGCAACAGCTTGTTGGAACCAAATACATTGACGTTCTTGTAAGGGTAGTTCGTTCAAGAAGTCATTGATGTGAGTTTGTAAAAACTGTAGATAACGTTCGGCATTTAGAGATTGGCGAAAAAAAAAGGTCCTATTAATCTGTTCTTATAAATGCCACAACACATGTTCGTCTTAAATTAATATTGGTCATGAGACTTTATTACAAAATTGGGATTTTCATCAGACCACCAGCGACAATGTTGTGACGAGACAGTTAGTTCCATTTGATGAAAATGTTGACTCATCGGAAAAAATTATACGCCTCGTAAAATAAGGGTCCTTTTCTAATTTTCCTTGGATGAGATGGCAAAAATCAAAGCGCCTATCATAATCCCTTTCTTTCAATGTGTGAACGATTTTTGGTTTGAATGGTCTGTATTTATTCAGTTTTAAAATTCTTGCCACTTACATTTTGTTGCATCGACGACTTCCTTTTGTGCAATGAATTTTTTTGATTTTCTACAACTGACAGCATTACTTCAAACTGCGTATTCTCATCGGCAACCAGTTTTCGGCGTTTTCCATTAAAATGATTGTTAATACTTCCAGTATTCTTGAATTTATAATAACAGTTGAATGATTGATATTTTTATTGGGATGTCTGTTATTAAAAATAGTTGCTGTTTCTCTATGCGTTTTATAGTTTTCTCCCACAATCAAAACAATTTCTATTTTCTCTTCACAAGTTAATAACGCTACCACTGTCAAACATATCTTGCTATTAACAAATCAACAAATCATTTCTTTGTCAGTGCATCCTAGATTACACGTAGCTACAGTTAAATTTGCATTGTTATTGTAGACAAAATAAGAAAAAAATATTTTTCCATGTAAATGGATATAATTGCATATTTGAACGTAGTTTTTAGTTCTGAACAACTTTTTTCTTAAACGAATTTCGATATTTTCGAATATAAAGGTACTTTACTACTGAGTAAAATTCATATATTTTGACATACCGCGTATACGACTGAAAAAAATTTATATCTGATGTATGTATTTCAGATTTTAGAATATGCAGAATTTGTTATAAGGAATAATTTTTTCCTAAAATTAATAATAAAAAATTTTTATGGTTTCAACTTAACATACTGTATATATATATATATATATATATATATATATATATATATTTCTTGAAATATGATTATTTTCTCGGAATAAGGGCCTTAGTCAGCCTATATATTTTTATTCGATACGACGTTTCGACATTGTTTATGTCATCTTCAGGTAAATTCTTAAAAATAGTGTAAAATATGTTAAGTTAAAAACATAATACGTAAATTCAAACAAATACGATTAAAATTCAAAGAGACGTTCAAAACTTACAATATAATTTAAAAGTTATTCTTTCATTATTTCGTGTACATTTTTCACGATTGGAATGAACGTTGTTGAATGTCTGAGATTGCTGGTATTGAGCTTGTTTTATCTGTTATCGTTTTTTCCCCTTTTTTAAAAAACATTGGAGTGTTCGACGTATTCATTTATAGTATGTGGACTCTATTGTTCTCTCTATTATTCATGCAAGATTTTTCCATGTAAAAATGTGAAGATAAGTTTATTTTTACTTTTATATTTTTTGTTATGGAGTGAGTTTTCAAAATAAGTTATTGTAGATTTGACTGAGGTTTTTTATGTCGTTTCTATTGTTAATACTGTTTGTATCTTCTTTTATATGAAACACTTCGAGGAAATTTCTATCTTTTGGATTTTTTTCTTTTGTCAAAATTTCAACCTTGTCAAAATCTAATTTATGTTGATTTTCCTTTCCATGTTTGGACAATGCTGTGTCTGTTTTTGAGTATTTGTGGGCTTGAATTCGTTTCTGTAGTTATTGTTTGGATTGGCCTATCTATATGTGTTCTTTCGCAATCTTTACATGGTATTTTATATACGGTGTGGTTTATTTTTTTTTGTATTTTCCTACTGTTTTGCTGATTTTAGTGGATAATTTTTTCGTATGGTAAGTGTATATATTTTTTTGGTTTTTTTTGTTTTATTGTTATCATTATAAATTGCATATATCCTTTTTTGATCGTTATTTTCCACGAAGTGATCTGGGTAGTTATTTTCTTTCAGGATATTTTTAATTTTTTCTAAAAAACTTTTTCTGAATTTTGGGTGAGCAAGTTTTATGGCTCGGTCAGTTAAGTTCTGAATAACATTTTTTTTAAAGCGAAGTGGTGCATTTGACAAAAATAAAAATCACACGACATTAACATTGGAAGAATTTCTGAAAGGAATTAAACTTTGTCTAACATCGACATACTTTCAATACGAGAACAAATATTACTCACAAATATTTGGAATAGCAATGGGTTCTCCAATTGCTGCAACCATAGCAAATCTCGTAATGGAATATGCAGAAGAAAAAGTCATCAACTCACTATCATTTAAACCAGTCTTCTTCAAAAGATATGTAGATGATTGCCTAACTTGTATACCTAATGACAAACTTGATGAAATTCTAGAAAAATTCAACAACTATCACCCCAGATTGAAATTTACTATAGGAAAAGAAATCAAGCAACAAATAAACTTTCTCGATACAACTATAATGTATAAAAAATTTGGAAACCAATTTCACTACATTGCTACACAAACTATTTGTCAAATGCATCACTTAGCTTTGAAAAAATGTTATTCAGAACTTAACTGATCGAGCCATAAAACTTGCTCACCCAAAATTCAGAAAAAGTAATTTAGAAAACATAAAAAATATCCTAAAAGAAAATAACAACCCAGATCACTTCGTGGAAAAAAACGATCGAAAAAAGGATACATGCTATTTATAATGATAACAATCAAACAACAAAATATATACCCTTACCATACTACAAAAATTATCCAATAAAATCAGCAAAACAGTAGAAAAATACAATATAACAATAGCACATCGATAACAAAATACAAATAACATTTTATACTCAAAATTAAATCCTGAAATTCCAAAAAATAAACAAACCCACACCGAATATAAAATACCTTGTAGAGATTGAGAAAGTACATATATAGGTTATTCCAAACAATACCTACAGAAACGAATTCAAGCCCACAAATACTCAAAAACGGACATCACAGCATTGTCCAAACATGAAAAGGAAAATCAACATTAATTCGATTTTGACAAGGTTGAAATTTTGACAAAAGAAAAAATCTAAAAGTTAGAAATTTCCTCGAAATGATTCATATATAAAAAGATACAAACAGTATTAACAATAGAAACGACATAAAAAACATCAGTCAAATCAACAATAACTTATTTTAAACACTCACTCCACAACTAAAAAGTAAAAATAACAACTTTTTAACAAAAAATTAAACCGACGAAAAACTGAAAAGCAAAAAATTAACTAAGCTCCTTAACTAATGTAAGTAACTAATTTTGAGTCGGCGCCAAACAAACAAACAATGCGCGGTGACATTATGATAATTATTTTGAAGTGATTTAATGATCTTCCTTGATTGTTTCTTTGGCGCCGACTCAAAATTAGTTACTTACATTAGTTTAGGAGCTTAGTTATTGAGACTAAAAAGGTTTATTTTATTTTTTGCTTTTCAGTTTTTCGTCGGTTTAATTTTTTGTTAAAAAGTTATTATTTTTCCATTTTTTGTGGCTGAAATCTACTAATTACTAATACCTATTTAATTTTTATTTCTTCCAAAATACTTGCATACCCACATTACTTCAACTATCAACAGTTAAATAATTATCAATTTTAATTATTTATTGTTATTCAATAGAAATTATTTTTGATAGTTCTGGTTAGTTTATTTAATAACTTTGTATACAATTCCATCCTTTCATAGACGGATTGTGACGGATGTAGGAGAACAAAAATAATGACAATAGCAATCTATCAATGTCAACTACATATGTATGCCAATGTTCACAAGTGAAAAATCAATCATCCCCTATTTCTCTACCCATAGAGGTGGATAATTTGAATATGATCAACTATGAGGTATACACTATCTAATAAAAAAAGAATCATCCAAATCGGACCACCCAGTACAAAATTATGCCTGATAGAATCGGTTGACGAATCAAAATTCAGAGGGTGAACTATCAATATCCTCCATTTTACTACCCTTAGGGGAGGATTTTTCTTTTCAAATCCAAATGAGACCAACTTCAATGTGCACCCTATTCAATGAAAAAAGAATAATCAAAATCGAACCACTCTGTAAAAAGTTATGCTTGGTAATACATAAAAAAAATACGCGTCGACTAGAGAACCTCCTCCTTTTCGATTTCGACGGTTAATAAACAGATCTTTACATTTTTACACGGAAAAATCTTGCATGAACTATAACAATAGAGCCCACATACTATAAATGAATATGTCGAACACTCCAATGTACTTTGTCTCCTTCAAAGTGAGTTTTCGCAAATGATATTGTCTAAAGATTTAAATACACCACTTCACGAGTCTTGAAATTATTAACACTAAACAAAAAAACAGGAAAATAATACCAAATGGAAAATATTTTCAGAAAAACTCCAAACCCAAGTGTATAATCTCTGAGAAAACAGACAATGTACGTATGTCTGGTTTGAATTTTCGCCACTCTGGCGCTGGCATCTAATTTTGAATTCCCAATTGGGAAAGGCACCAACACTCGAGATATAAACACAAAATCCCCTTTTAATATAACTTTTTTGTATGCGAACATGTAAACACTTTGGGACTAAAAATAAATGATCTGTTACATTCAGTTTATGATGCTCTACAAAACCCTGGTGAAATTATTTTAATTGGAGAGGCAGAAGTTTTTGAAGTTGGCAACTTGTGCGAGACTCCCCAATTGCTTTCGGCCGCCCGGAAAACTGACTTTCTCGACTTGATTCTGTTCACATTGGGTGTCATGGAGTGTTATCAATATTAGTAGTTAATAAATACATGATTTATCCTTCAGAATATTTATATATTTACGTGAAGAAAATTACATGTGTGTGAAGTTCTACAAGTATCTCTTCCTCTACGCTGGTAACCAGGCCAGATGACAACGGATTTGTCGGAAAGAGAGAATACCTGATCTGGAAGATATTCCAAGTTTTTTGTCTATCATTGTATATGATTTTGAATATTTATATATTTGATGAATACTATTTAATGTTTGTGAAGTTATACAATACCTGATCTGGAGAAAGTGACACCGTAAGGAGTCAGAAATCCAAAAAAAACTACAAAAAGAAGAAGAATCATTCAGAAAAAATTCTTCATTTATCTGTGCAACACCCTTTATTTTTGAACCCCAAATTTGAAATATCTGATTCAAATTTAAGAAGGTTAGGCCGTGAGTAAAGTTCAATTAATGACTTTTCCTAGTTTGTCAAATTGGGCCACTAAAAAAATTACACATCAATTAACTTTAGTTCAAGAATTGGGCGCCAAAGACAAAAGCCAAAGATAAACAAAAATTTACTAGATAAATGTCACCTAGCTTGTATGGGAAGGCAAATAAATATGCAAGAAATCAACTTAACAAATTTATTCCAGACAATTAGAAAAATGACTGGTTACTATAAAAAAAAATTGAGTGGGATTTATAAAAAAACTAACAAGATTACTTGAAGAGTATAAAATATTCAATGAAAAAATTGAAAAATTACATGAGTATTAAATTTTTTTGACTCCAATCAAATTTGAACATTTACAAATGTCAAGATTCCTCTAGATGTTGGTGATACAGTATACACCTGCGGAGGTCTTCAATGGAGGGAGATGAAGAAGGCTGGTTTATACGAAACTGGTCTCAGTGGTACGACGAAGAAACTGATCTCAGCGGTACGATGACGAATCTGGTCGTGGGTGGTTATATATTGATTTTTAGACCCCCTTGTTATCGTGAATTGGTTTGCTCTTCACGGACCAGGCTGAATTTGATCTGCTGTCTGACCTCCTAGGGTACCAGTCCTTCTGTCTCAGTAGGTGGCTTCACTCCGTGGTATATATCATGCGAAGAAGATGATAGGAATCAAAATTTGTGCAAAAAGGGGAGAACGAAGGATATCCTTTGAACCTCAAGTTTTTATGATTCAAATTTCAATCTAGAGTCAAAAGATAGATACAAAGGATAGCATACAAAAAAAAATATGCCTCAGTCCATATATAAGACTGGAAGATAATAGTGAAAGAAAAAAATTTAGTAGCAATAAAATATGCTATTCTGGTTTTAAATTTCCAAGTTAATTTTAATCATTTAAAAAAATTAACAATGAGCAAAATTCAAAACAGAACTAAACAAAACTCACCCAAAACGTTCTTTAAATATTCAGTTAAATTTTGAAATAAAGTAAGCTTTGATAAGGTGATTATATGTACCAGAAGGGTCAAAAAAATGGAATGAGTAAATGTATTCAAAAGGGAATATAAAAATTTCCTTGAGACTTTACCAGGAACAAATTAAATATAGTATTTTAAAGCAAAATACTCTAAAGTTGCCAGAGAAAAAATATAGTATTTTAAAGCAATATAATTAAATGTTGCCAGAGTAAAAATATACTATTTTAAAGCAAGTACTAAAGGAAAATATAGCGTTATGAACCAAAATATTAATCTTATCTTTAATTTCGAGTCTGGCACTTTTTATATTGTGATTCATGGCGAATAAATATTACTATAATTCACACTTACTTCCACATAAAGAATGTTCGCTGACAATTCCTATCTTTGTTTCAGACAAAGTCAAAAAGAAATACGCCAACTTAGGACACACAATTCTAATGGTGCAGTTGGAACGCAGCAGTCAAGGTCTGGGGCTCAGCCTTGCCGGTCACAAAGACCGCAACTGTATGGCGGTCTTCGTTTGCGGCCTAAATCCCAAGGGTGTGGCATTCAAAGCAGGGAGTATTCAGATCGGGGACGAGATATTAGAGGTGAGCATGCCACTGTAATGGTAAGAAAAAAGAATTGTTTCTATATTTTTAGTCCATAATCGGAAAAAAATCCACCTGGCGTTCGAATTTCCCTGCGATCTTCTATTTAGTAGATGAAAATTTTGAAGCTCAGTTTAGGAAAAAAATATTTTATTTCAAAAAATGTTGTGATAATAAGGCTTTATTTCCATCGCTGCATATATGAAAATATTTTCAAAAATAAAAAAGATTTATCGATTGGTGAAAATTTCAATATATAAAATATTAATTTTCAGTTCATTTGATTTTTAGAGAAATGAAAGTGGGAATTGTGCCCAAACCCTTTATATTGGTGAAAGCGCTACAGTGTGTGCTTTAATTCGATACAAAAAAAATCGGTACCTATTAATAGTTCAGAGATATGGCGGTTAAAACAAAAAATAAACAAATTTCTCGAAAATTTCTATTTTTTATTGATTTAAAAAGTTTCTGACCACAAAAAAGTGTCGTAAAATACGATTTCATATGCCCGGTGAGATTCTCAAAGGAACCTAACATGTTTGACGTGGTTCTATGCCAAAAAAAAACGACACGATAGACTCACGAATTCGCTGCTCTAATTGAAGAATTCACGAAATCGTATTTTTTCCAAGAACTTACTGATAGCTTGAAGTGAGTTAGCAGTAAAGTTTCACAGTTTCTCCATCTCTTGTCCCTTGCGAATTAATTTTGAACATTCACTTCCAATTAACACTTGGAAGATGCCTGACAACTCTCGTATAAAAGTGGATTTGGATTGATAATTCACGTTTACATTGAGTATTTACTATTCACTGAAATATTGTCGATTTATTCTTTCATTATTATTTTCTTTCTTGTACATTATTCCGGAACATCAAATGTTTTTTTAAATTTTTAGTTAAGAGATAGAACGACTCGAAAAAATAATTTCTGTAGGGCTCTCAGTTTATACTTCCTTTGATTGAATTCAGTAATTTTCAGTAATCTAATTTTTTTTCTCGCAGATGAAGGTATGGGTTCAGAATCCATCATTTCATATTGATAGTTAATTGATTATTTAGGTATTTTTATAATATACCACGTTTTTTAAACGGACATGCGTGTACAAAATAATTTCTCCTAGATTTATAACCCCATACAGATTGTACTGAAAATTTGTGATTGTGAGTTTTGAATAGCATTGAAAATACTCGTAAGATTGCGCATGCAATAAATAATTGATGCATGAATAGTTCACCTTAGTCACTAACAATTTCATTGCACTGCAAATGATATGAACTATTCTCAACGACAGCTAGTCCCTACACTCCTTACTGTAGTTACTATACATATTATTTAGCCCCATGTTCTTCGTTTTAAATCTTACAACTATTTTCATAACTATTGAAAGTTCAGCATCACACATTTTTAGAACAATCTGTGTAGGGTTAAGAATCGATTCAAGCGCGTATTTAAGGGGGGGGGGTAATTAAACCCCCTAAGAACCTGCAAAATGTTTAAATTGATGGAATGTCCACCACATCTCTACTCAAATCTAAAACGTCGTGGCCGCTTTTGTCATGGACGTATAATATACAGTGCATTCCATTTAAAACGAGCCACCCTGAATAACTTTTGGTACAATGATTTTCAGGAAAAATAAAAAAACATGTCAACAATAGTATACAGGGGGACACATTTTGACATATTCACATTTGATGTTATTTCCACTATCGCACCCCCAGAGCATGTCACCATTTTTTGTTTAATGGATCACCCTATATTGTTTCGCATTATCAGATGCTCCATGATGAGCAGATTTCAACAAAGTATAAAACATATGGTCTGACGCATATGGTTCGGGAGCTACAAATTATTTGAGTTGAACTTCTATACAATCTGTTACCTAGGTTTCATAGGTGTTTTTTTGAAGTATACTTCAAAAAAGTCTTATTTTGCCTAGTTAAGTTTGAATTCGATATTCTCTTCATTTTGTATTTGTCTCATTCTACAATAACGATTACCTACCAGGTGAAGTTACAATTGGTGTTTCTGTTTTTGTGAATTCTTGAGAAGCAATGGTTTATACTGTAACGTAAATAAACTTAACTTGGTTTTAATAATTTATTTCACACTTAATCTACAACTTAATTTATATTACTACGCCACTGTATAGCTCGATCGTATGGGCTCGTTCAGACTGTCCTACTCCACTTGAGGGTTGCCTATTTATCTCCGATACAGCATTCTCGATGTTTCGAATTCTGACAGTTGGCGACCGGCGTGTTCCAATTGTTTCCAATATTGACCGTTGTTTTCCGCGGCAGAGCGTCTGGATGGTTCTCGAATATCTCCGGGGATGATCTCATCGTTGTCGATGGCAACGCGTGAGGCGACAGGTCCGGCCTAGGTTCGTTACATTGCCCCCTTTTTAAAGACATTTCGTCCCGAAATTTCATCCTTGGAGTGTGACGATATCTGCATGACTCCCCATATCTGCACCGTGAAGTTCGATGGAAGTAACACTCCACGGTCTTCATGATCGGTCGTGGAAGAGGGTTACAGCAACCAAAATCTTGACGCCGCTGGATCTGAATATCGCCTCCAGCATACTTCTTATGACTCTCCAGTCCAACCCATCAATACCACAGGATAATTTTGGAATTGCTAGATCCACCAGATTCTGGTCCACCATAGTATCTCTTAGTTTGGTGAGACTCTTCCAGACATCTTCATAGGACGGTTTATCTTGGGAATGCCTCTTGGTAACTAGGTAGTAGATGTTTCTCTGGCCTTTCTTCAACTGTAGCACCCCACCAACTTCTGGATTCTGCTCCCGCAGTGTTTGGAGTTGACCAAATTTCTTGGAGAACACTACGGCGATGCCCCTGGACATTCGAAGATCTTCTGCCACACAGTGCGCTAGTGCGTAGTCAGCAGGCACCTCGAAAAGGTCTCGTGACTCCTCTCTAGTAACCCCATGTAGAACTTTCTGCCCGTTTGAATACAAGGACATAAACTTCTCGAACGTCATATCATCCTCCGGTGGCTTGAGGGTGCGAACTTGGTCATGGTTTCCGGCGTAAGGGGCCAACCTGTTGAAATGGACGAGCCTTGGTTTCCCTCGGGGTGGCTTATGGATTCGGTACACAAGGTCGTTTATCCTTTTCACGATTTTATACGGGCCTTCCCACGAGTTCCGCAACTTTGGTGATAGTCCACGACGACGTTTGGGGTTGTACAGCCAAACCAGGTCATCAACCTTAAATCCTCCAGCGTCGGCCTTGATGTCATAGGTCTTCTTCATTTTATCGCTGGCACTCTGGATGTTCAACCGGACTCGTTCGTGGATGTCGTCCATTCTCTGCCGAAGTTTGCTGACGTAGTCCTCTCCCGCAGTGTCTTGTCCTGGCGGTATCCCAAACTTCAGGTCACAAGGCAGTCGCAGTTCTCGGCCCATTATAATACTAGCAGGAGTTTGACCGGTTGACTCGTGTACTGCGGATCGATAGGCCATCAGGAACAAATGAAGATACTGGTCCCAGTCTCTCTGATGGTCAGAGACAACCTTGGACACGTGGCGGTTGATCGTCCTGTTCATCCGTTCCACCATTCCATCGGACTGCGGATGTAGGGCCGTGGTTCTTGTCTTGCGGATGTTCAGCAAGAGACATATTTCTTGGAACAGGTTGGATTCGAAATTTCTGCCTTGATCCGAGTGCAGCTCCATTGGAATACCGAATCGACATATCCACTCTTTCACCAAGACGTCGGCGACGGTGATGGCTTCCTGGTTGGGCAGGGCATAGGCTTCCGCCCACTTACTGAAGGAGTCCATTGCCACAAGGATGTATTTATTCCCGTGGTCGGATACGGGAAACGGGCCGGCGATGTCAATGGCGATTCTCTCGAACGGGCTACCTACGTTGTACTGACGCATCGGGGCCTTGGGTCGTATTCGAGGTCCATTGCTAGCAGCGCATACAGCGCACTTTCTGCACCAGTCCTGGACGTCAGCTTGACAATTGGTCCAGTAAAACCGTTGCCTCACTTTCTGCAGGGTCTTCGTCACTCCCAGATGTCCTCCAGCGACTCCATCATGGATTTCCCGCAGCACTTCCTCTCTTCTGTTCCTGGGAACAATCATTTGGCGTCACACGTTTCAGGATCCCATTGTCCAGAATAAGAGAGTTCCATTGTGCCCAATAGGACTTAACAGCCGGCGAGTAACCTGCGACTTCCTGCCATGATGGTCTTCGATTGCCCTTCTTCCAGCTGACAACTAAGCCAAGGTCGGGGTCTTTCTCTTGGTCTTTCTGGATCTTGCTGTCATTCCAGTTGTCATCCATTGCCGCGGTTCTACAAAGTGTTGCTTCTTTCTCTTCTGCTCGTCGGCAATGTGAGCAATCGTCTGGACATGGTCTTCGCGACAAGGCATCTGCATTCTTATGGCTAGTTCCGGCTCGATGTTCGATCTCGAAATCGAATTCTTGGAGTCTCTCGATCCAACGTGCTACTTGACCCTCAGGATTTTTGAACTGTAAGAGCCATTTGAGAGCTGCATGGTCAGTTCTCAACAGGAATCTTCTTCCATACACGTACTTGTAGAAGTGCTCCACTCCCTTTACAACAGCTAACAGCTCTCGCCTGGTGACACAGTAATTGCGCTCTGGTTTGCTAAGCGTCTTGCTGAAATAACCAATGACCTTCTCCTGTCCCTCCTGGATCTGAGATAGGACAGCTCCAAGTCCCACGTTGCTGGCGTCCGTATCCAAAATGAATTTCCCTTTGGGTAGGGGATAGCTCAGTACAGGTGCGTTGATCAAAGCTCCTTTCAGTTTCCTGAATGAGTCTTGACATTCTTCGGACCACTGGATCTTTGTTTGGCCCTCCGTGAGCCTGGTCAGTGGTTTAGCGATGTTGGCGAATCCCAGCACATATCGGCGATAGTATGTGCATAAACCAAGGAAACTTCAAAGTTGGTGAATGTCTTTTGGGATGGGCCAATCCTTAACAGCTTTGATCTTCTGGTCATCCACTGCTACTCCTTCCCCAGAGACAACGTGGCCGAGGTATCGTACTTCTTTTTGGAACAGATGCCATTTCTTAGGGCTCAGCTTCAATCCGGAGTTCCTCAGTCGCAGGAATACTTCCTCCAAGTTTTTCACGTGGTCCTCAAACGATCTGCCGACAACAATTATGTCGTCGAGATACACTAGACACGTGTTCCATGAGAGTCCCTTCAGTACTGTTTCCATCAATCTTTCGAATGTGGCGGGAGCATTACAGAGCCCGAATGGCATAACGGTGAACTGCCACAATCCTGAGCCGATGGTAAAAGCAGTATTTTCTCGATCTTCCTGAGCCAGTTCTACTTGCCAGTATCCACTCTTCAGATCAAGGGTCGAGAAAATCGTGGAACCAGCCAATGTGTCTAGGGTGTCATCTATTCTCGGGAGAGGGTAACTGTCCTTCTTCGTGACATTATTAAGTTGGCGATAGTCTACACAAAAGCGTGTCGATCCATCCTTTTTCTTCACCAGTACGACTGGAGAGGACCAGGGACTGTCAGATGGTTCGATAACTCCTTCTTTTCCCATATCGCTGACTATTTTGTCAGCCTCTTCCTTCTTGGCAAGAGGAAGTCTTCTTGCTGATTGCCGGATCGGTCGGGCACCCCCAGTATCAATCTTGTGCTGGGCCACATTAGTTCGACCCCCTTTTCCTTGTCCGGTATCGAAGATGTCTTGGTACTTTTTGACTAAATCTCTTAGTTTGGGCTGTTGAGCTGGTTTTATGTCTTTGGAAGAGATGGCAACTAATTTTTCTAGTTCTGTGGGTAAGTTGTTGGGTTGGCTAATCGTACCTCGTACGCCCCGGATCACAGATGAAACTGACGAGCAGTGCCCTAAAATTGTTCCTTTCTTTAAAGTCACTGGAAAGTAATTGACATTCATGACCCTTACCGGTACAAATTTTTCAGCACGTAACAGGGTTTTCCCTAGGGCAATCCCTCGTCCAATTTTCTCATCATGAAGTTTGGGCTCGAACATCATCACGTCTCCACTGCTCGCACTCCCGTCCAGGCGAGCCTCCAGGATGGTTTCAGCCCTCTCAGGTACGCTTACATCTTCAGCCAACAGCACACGGATCAACTCTTCACTTCTCCCATGAGTACCAGCTCTTCTCCGTTGACACGTAGGACGCCGTCTTTGAAATCCAATTCAAACCCTCTGGAATTCATGATGTCCATTCCGATGATTGCATCGTCTTCGATGTCCGCTACAAGTGCCTGATGTTTCACTTTAGTGCTGCCCAAAATTATTTCAATCGGTAGCTCGCCATATACAGTAGCTGGCTCCCCTGTTGCTGTGCGTAGCTTCCAAGTTGTCGGTGCAATCCGTTCCGGTGTTCTGGCAAAGGAAGGCCCGAGAATTGTCCTAGTCGCACCTGTATCTAGCAGCATGGTGCAAGGCTCGTTATTGATGAGACCGTCTACGAAGACACCTTTGTTCTGTCGTTGAAGGATAGCGACATATGCGTTGTTAACCGGGGCTTGCCGGACACATGCCGACGATTGCCCCTTCTCGTCGACCTTCTTTAGTTTTCCTGCATCGGAGTCGATGAATGTTGGACATTTGCTACGCACATGTCCAATTCTGCCACAATTCCGGCATCTCATCTGTCTTTTCTCAGGCAACACTTCCTTCATCACTTTTCTTATTGTAGCTTCCAAGTCAGCATGCTCCTGTGAGTCTTCTTCAATACTTCGAACTTTACTTTGGTTTTTGCAGGATTGCTTTGCTGCCTCAAATTCCAAAGCGCGTGCCAGTGCGTCTACGAGATGTGTTGGACGAGCTAGTGTCAACGCTTGTCTGGTTTCTTGGTCACGGAGTCCATCCAAGAATGCCTGAACCGCTAATCGCTCCATTACATTTTCCGGTGTGGCTGGATATGCAAGACGAACCAAGCGTGCAATGTCAGCTTCGAATTCTTGTAAGGATTCGCCCGATTTCTGGCAGCGATTTTTTAGTTGGGAGTGGTATACGTGTTCGAAATGGGCCTGGCCATATCGTAATTCTAGATGTTTAATCAGCTGATCATAGTCCTCCTGTTCTTGGGCGGTAAGAGTTTGTAGAATATTCGTCGCTTCTCCACGTAATGCAAGTGTTAGTGCTACAGCTCTTTCCCCTGCATTCCATCCATTTGCTTTGGCCGCTGCTTCAAACTGTCGGCGGTAATTTTCCCATGGAGTTTTTCCGTCGAATTGAGGCGGCTTCATGGAAAGCTTCCCTATTTCAGAAATGACCTTGACATCTTTTATACCCTCTTGAACTTTATCCAAGTTCAAACTCAAGTCCAGCATTGCATTTTCGTTAACCATCTCTGTGGGGGGCGCACTATTAATTCGTTTTTCCAGCTTACTGATCGTTTCCTTTATTTTGTCCATTTCTGCCTCCATTCCGTCTTTGATTTCATCGCTGATTATTTCCTTCATCTTGTATATCTCTGCCTCGACGGTTCCTATTCTTTTTTCTAGACGATTCGCCACACCACAGAGTTCTTTTTTTAGGCCTTCTGTGTTTTCAAGGAGCTTATCTTCCAGGCTTCTTGAATTTTCTCGAAGCTTCTCTTCCAGATTTCTAGAAAGCTTCTCTTCCAGATTTATAGAATTTTCTTGAAGCTTCTCTTCCAGATTTATAGAATTTTCTTCAAGCTTCTCTTCCAGATTTCTCGAATTTTGTTGCAGTTCTTTTTCACGGATTTGGTTTTTCTATTTTTATTCCCTTTCCTCCAATTCCTGTTTCAATTCCGCTACCTTCAAATCCGCAAGGCGCACTTTTCTTGAACACATTTTGTCTTTGACGAGGTATCAGTCTGTTTTACACGAAAAGTTTATCAGTTTGTTAAAAATTCACTTCGCGAATTCTTTTCCACAGGCCACCAGTCTATTGTCTGTTTCACGCGAACAGTGTAGCAGTTTATATTCCCACGCACAATTGTCCACTTCGCGAAAACCGGGCCACTGTCTATTTTCTGTTTCACGCGAACAGTGTATCAGTTTATATTCCCACGCACAATTGTCCACTTCGCGAAAACCGGGCCACTGTCTATTTTGGGCGTACAAAAAGGTCTATCAATTTATTTTTCTGACTATCCACTCCACGATCACTTGTTTATTTTTAAAATCTCACTTCCGACACCAATTATAACGTAAATAAACTTAACTTGGTTTTAATAATTTATTTCACACTTAATCTACAACTTAATTTATATTACTACGCCACTGTATAGCTCGATCGTATGGGCTCGTTCAGACTGTCCGACTCCACTTGAGGGTTGCCTATTTATCTCCGATACAGCATTCTCGATGTTTCGAATTGTGACAGTTGGCGACCGGCGTGTTCCAATTGTTTCCAATATTGACCGTTGTTTTCCGCGGCAGAGCGTCTGGATGGTTCTCGAATATCTCCGGGGATGATCTCATCGTTGTCGATGGCAACGCGTGAGGCGACAGGTCCGGCCTAGGTTCGTTACAATACGCTTCGAGAACTGATTGAAATAGTGAGTTTGTACTACGAGAATGGAAATAGTGCTAGAGCTGCTGCCCGTATGTTCAATGATAATCATCCAGGAAGAAATGTACGACACAAATACGTTTCGGAATTATTGAACAAATTTATGGAAACTGGATCTGTTAGCAATAAAAAGCATAACCGTTCAGGAGTTGTCAACGATGAAGCTATTTCTATTGCAGTTTTAGGGCACGTTGGACTAATGGAAAATACGCAATCTCTTACTAAGTTATCTCGAGAATCAGGAATCAGTCGTACAAATGTTTTCAGGATCCTTCATAAGTACAAATTTCATCCATATAAGATTAGACTAGTTCATGAATTGAACGAAGATGATTTCGATAGATGTATCGAGTTTTGTGAAAGTCTCACTGAACGGATCAACTTGCATCAGAATTTCTTGAATAAAATTTGTTTTTCGGATGAAAGTACGTTTAGTTTGAATGGAGAGGTGAATCGGCAAAATTGTCGATATTGGAGTGATACGAATCCTCATTTATACCGTCAAGTTCATACCCAACGACCTCAAAAACTGAATGTTTGGGCAGGAATTTTAGGTAACCACATCATAGGACCTTTTTTTATCGATGGTAATTTGACTGGTGAGAAATATTTGGATATGTTGGAGAATCGAATAATACCGTGCATCAATAGAGGGCAATTGAGGAGGATATGAATTTATCCGAACAAGAAATAGTTTCTCAGCAGGATGGTGCACCTCCTCATTATGCAGCTCCAGTGCGACAATTTTTGGATGATCATTTTCCTGGTCGCTGGATTGGCAGAAGAGGTCCTACTGAATGGCCACCAAGGTCAATACTTATTTTTTAGGAAGATAAACGACACAATAACTTTGAAGGTGTAATTAATTCAAGCTCAAGCATAAAAATAGTTCTTACTATTATGTAGGAAGGGAAACAATACAACACGAGTTTATTCATGTGTTGTTTGGTCTGCAAAATGCGCACCCCTGAAGGTTGCTTCCCTGGCAGAGGTCCGCCTGGTAGCATGTGTTGCTTTGGTGGAGACAAAGCTTATCGATTACTTGGTGACGTTTAGTAGGTTATTTATTAATTTATTTTGCAACAAATTTCGTTGTTATAGTGAGTGACTAATTGGAAGGCAATTAAATTCAGTGCACATTGAATCACCGATCATTCTGTTTCTTCTATGGTGTCATCCTAACCTCACTTTTTGCTCCGTAAACGTTCTACAGAGAAATGAACCAACAGACAGACAGACAATAAAGCGAGTTAATATTGCATTGTCATCCAGTTCTGAGCTATGTTTGAAGATCAACTATCTCAACGGTAAGTTAGTTTAAAATCGATTGTAAGCGAGCTAATACAAACGTGGTAAAATACGAAACAATGCGATTTAATAGTCAACTGGACAAGTAACCTACAATCGCATTCTATCCAAGCCTACAGAAAAAATTTACTACAAATTTCCCGTACTTTCACTAAAGGAAATATGAAGCTAGAGCCATAGAGAAATTAGAAAGGATTTCTCTATGGCTAGAGCACTTCAAATCGTGAAAAGGGCTTCAAAATATCGTTGATAATTACGCCCTCTTCTAAAAAGCTCCTTCCGCCATCATTCTACTAATTCATGCATGATTATGGATGTTTTTCATTTTATTAGTTCTGCATTATGAATTCGTTCCTCAAAGAGTTTTAATTTAATGCATTGTTGGCTGTAAGGCGGCCGTTAACTAATTAGATGGATATTTTTACAAACGCCGGTGTCTTTATACCTTTTGACATACAGTGAGTGAACCCTGACAATTTGATATTTGATACGAGCATGACTAATTATTTCATTGTTGATTTCCTTTTTGGAAATAGGAACTGGGTTGAAAAGGGAAACATTCTCAATTGAACATTGATAGAAAGATTTTTCTGTGAATTGAAAAATCCACGATTAAAATGAAGTTATTTTTTGTGAATGTCTAACAGAAAACAACTACTTCCCCGGCTAAAGCCACGCTGGACATTGAACTACATCTGATAGATATTCTGAAAAGGCCCTAACTCAAAAGAAAAAATCTGAAATTGAAAATTTGCATTTTCATTCAGATAGTTATTTGATTTTCTATTCCAGTCTTAATTAAGAACTCATAAAGATGAATGAGGCAAAGAAGAATGTTTTCCAAAAGAGAGTACTCACCAGAAATCAATCATAACATTGACGCAGGAGAGACATCGCATTCACTAGCTCTTCAATAAATTTTTGTCGACGAAAATCTATTTCACGCTTCCACGATCATCAGGAAGGCCGGAAGAAATGGGAAACACATTCTCAAGAAGCAATCTCACTTTGCAAAGATGGAAAAAGTTAGAATCATTTCTTTTGGAGAGACACTTTGAAATTAGTGTTTTCTGACATTAAAACCTGTCATGGGGTATGAAAGATTGATTTGTTGAAAATATAAACAGGATGTTCATATGTCTCTCCTGCGTCAATGTTATGATTGATTTCTGGTGAGTACTCTCTTTTGGAAAACATTCTTCTTTGCCTCATTCATCTTTATGAGTTCTTAATTAAGACTGGAATAGAAAATCAAATAACTATCTGAATGAAAATGAAAATTTTCAATTTCAGATTTTTTCTTTTGAGTTAGGGCCTTTTCAGAATATCTATCAGATGTAGTTCAATGTCCAGCGTGGCTTTAGCCGGGGAAGTAGTTGTTTTCTGTTAGACATTCACAAAAAATAACTTCATTTTAATCGTGGATTTTTCAATTCACAGAAAAATATTTCTATCAATGTTCAATTGAGAATGTTTCCCTTTTCAACATGAATACCCCACAAGAGGTTATCTTGACGATGGAAGATAGTGACTAAGGTTTATCTTTCAGTCGCAGATGATTCCACATCTGATTTTATGAACATCCTGTTTATATTTTCAACAAATCAGGAACTGGGTGTTCTTAAAAACAGATATAAAATATATCCGACTAAATGTAATTAATGAATTTGTCAAATTCGATAGACAGTTTCAATATTCTGGGATGATAATTTAACAGATTTTTTTCTGTAGTAAGTATCGGTTTGTGCTGCGGTCCCATAGTTTTTTTTTTTTCATCCTGAATAATTATTTATCATTCGTGAAATTTGAACGTTGAAAGTTGAATGTAGAAATATGAATAAATTCCTTTTTTATATTTGGTAATGTGTTTGGGTCCAGACATTTATCCATCAATATCAAAAGAGCACAATGGGGGGATTTTGAAAAATGATGTTTTGGGCATCTGTAACCTAAGTACCTTCAATAACAATGTTTCAAATAGAAATAATCATCCTTACTGCTGTAGTTCTTCCAGATGTCGCACTATTTGAAAAAATCGGTATGCCTCAGCTAGTCGGTCAAATTATACTTTTGCCCCTTTCCATCATCCCAACTATATGTTTATACGACTGCCTTAAAAAATGAGGTTTTGCGCACGGAAAATTCGCTCCCAAAGCGGTACTTTGCACACGCCGTGTGCAAAACACTTTGTGCACGTATATGTATTCTTTGCGCACGCATCTCTCGTTCAGTGTGATTTGTTTTGGTTCTTTCCTAACAACGTCAAAATTCTACAATGTTTCAAGTTGGCCGAGTTCTATAGCAACCGTCACGGCTCTATTGTTTTGTTGATTGGATACTTCAAAGAATTGTTTTTTCCAAAGTTTGTTTAAGAAAATGTCGGATTCTGCGGAAATTTCGCAGAGAGCAAGCCTCATAAGTTCCGAACTGCTGCCAACAAAATCAAGAAGCAGGTATGAAGCTGAGTTGAAACGATTTATGGAATGGAGACTGGCCAATAATGTCGAAACCTTCTCGAAAATGCAGTGATTGTATATTTTGAAGAACTGTCCAAAAAATATAAATCCTCGACATTGTGGACGACTTATTCTATGCTCAAATCAACGTGCAAATCACAACATAGATCTTGGAAGCTATAGAAAGTTGCAAGCGTAAATCAAACGAAAATCCGAAAAAGTCCAAAATCCTCACAGAAGACGATTTTTGCCGGTTTTTGACGACAGCAACTTATCAAGGCGGTGGTGGCAGTTGGACTCTCTGGAGCATGTCGAAGAGATGAATTATGTTATCTCAAAATAGAAGACACTAAAGATTTCGGAAGTGCTATGCTGATCAAAATGAAGAATACAAATACGAAGATACCGAGGTCCTTTACAGTTTCAGGAAACCTTTGCACCGTCCTGAAGAAGTACTTCGCCCTCCCAATCTGAAGACAAGCAGGCAAAACGGAAAATGTACAAGCCAAAACATTGGCATCAACAAAATTGCTAGAGAAATTGACAAGTTTTTGATGTTAGAGAATCCAGAATCTAACACGGGACACTGTTTTCGGAGTTCATCGGCCACAATGTTAGTGAATTCTGGCTCAGATCTGCCAGCCCTCAAACGACATGGAGGATGGAAATCCAGTACAGTTGCAGACTGCTATGTTGATGACTCTTTGAGAAATCAAATGGAAGTTTCAAAAAAGATAGAGTCGTCAGTGTCTTCGCTCTCATGGAACCAGAACAAGGATCGTCCGCTGAGATGCAACAGGAAAACGATGAAATTCTGGCTAGACGAACTCTTCAACTCCTGGCGATTTTGGAAGCCCCACAGCCAGCCATTTTCTAATTGGGACTTGAAGTATTATCATGCCACCTGTTATCATGAATTCTGAAATAACAAACTGAAAAAACAATGGCAATTTCCTCAACAATTCCTAGTATCTCTTTGGATTCGGGAATACTAACCAACTATTATCAAGCGATCAAAATTATCATGAGGAATGACAAGTTTGAAGAAAAATGACCTGGTGGTGTTGATGGATAACAAACTCCCAAAGAACAATTGGCACTTGGGAAAAATTGTTAATGTTTTCCAGAAAGATATGGCATGGTCCAAGTAGTCGGAATTCAACATAAGAATAGTATTTATTGCATTTCGGATACAGGAAGAAAGATTTTGAGTTTCAAATGACTGTATTTTTCTTGTATGGTATAGCTCATCGAACTAACAGAACCCACTGTGCAAGATTTTGAAGATATAAAATGTTTTTCTCAAAGTTGGAACACATAAATCATTATTGGTATTGTATATGGAGAACACATCAATATTATAGTAATGAAGAAATCTGGTAGTGTTGTTATCTCAACTACACAAAACCTTCAGTATTGTTCTGATGACAACCTGCGATATACGATAATGGGCGATATTTTTTCACCTAGTTAATATTGGAATGGCAGGTTCCAAACATGATTCTTCCGTATTTTGACCAAGCACACTGGGGATCCTTCAATGAAAATTTCATAAATTTATTTTTAACCAATTAGAAGGCTTCTTTATGTTTACGTTGCTCATAGCAACGGGAGATTATCGCGATAATTTTGTTAGTTACTATTAACTTGATGGAATTAATAAGTGATAATTTTTCTGTCAAAAATGAAGCGCCTTATATCTATTGACAAAAGTCACTCAGAATAAAATCAAAATACATTTTGTTGCTAACTTATAATTTTTATTGATTCTAACCGATTTGCTTTACATATCGAACACCGGGGCTAAAAGAGACACATCCAAAATTTTTAAAAGATTTAAAATATTATGAAATTCTTGCACTGCATCGTTTTTCAATGGGCGAGAAACTTGGTGATTCTATCATTAAAAATCGTCTGTAGTATTTTGACACTCGTTTATTCCGTTGGGCTTTGGACATCTTGTGGCTTTCTAAAATTGGTTTTAATTCCATATCAACATTGTAAAATAATTTCTTATCTTCAAGAATATTTTCGTCCATAAACTGGTCCAATAAAAATGGTAATAATTTCAAGTCACTGTGGTTTTGGCTTACGTCACTTATCTTCTGGAACATAGTACATAATTTATAACTTTTACAGTTCGTTGTAGATATTTGTTTTGAAGTTGTTTATTATTTATCAAAATTTTACATTGATTTGACAATAAATAATAATATTGAATGCCAAATCACCGACACAATAACTGCCAACGCGCCACCTAAAATATTCTCCATTACAGAAAAGAAGGTGCAGAATAATACTGCTTTTCCTGGCGTAATTTTGAAGGAATGCTCCAATGTTACCATTAATATTAAATACTAGTTTTATTATTAATTTTAGAAGTTTTCTTGATAAAAACGGGTTTTACAAAGAAAAAAGATTTGTGTGGTTTCTATTTGCAATCATATGAAAAATATCGTAAAAAACTCGTTTGAAAACCTTTTTGCACACTCACTAGACTTGTGGACCTCGCCTTCGGCTCAGTCTACCAATTTGTCTCGTTCGTGTGCAAAGAGTCGTCTTCAAACGAGTTTTTTACGATACTTTTAATATAACTATTAATTTAATATATTTCATTATGAGGTAAATTTTTCTAGCGTCGCTTGCTCGGGTATAACATAACAGAAACAAAATCAAGTACACAGAGTCTTTAAAAACCGCCAATTCACTGATTTAACACGTTAAGTACCAATGACTAGTTAACTAGACCTGTTGGTTTCAAATTGAGGACCAAAACTATTCTTATGATTTTTACTGGAGGGCCCGCACGTAATATGATGTTTTATTTAATTCCTTGTATATTTTGCAATGATAATAGTTCAGAAATAATTTCAGAACAGTTTGGGATGCCTCCAGTGTTGACTAGTAAACTAGTCATTGGACCCTGTGACAAGAGTTCCTCATAGGAGACCATTGACTAGTTAACTAGTTTAATAAAATAACACGTATTTGTAACATTTATTATAAAAATTAAACTTTTTTAGCAATCTTAGCAATACAATAAAACAAATAGAGTACAATAAAACACAAAACTTGAAAAAAAATAACAAAACAAACTTAAAATCTGATTGTTCAAAAAATTAGAAATTATTCATCATATTTTTCATCCACTCTCTGAAACACGGATGTACGCAGAGTGTTGGAGTTCCAAGACATAAATATCGGGACTGCTTTCTTATCTGTTTGTTTGCACATTTTTACACCTTCTCGGGACTGTACTATTTTTTGCAGTATCAGGTATCGGTTCTAGGTAATGCTGTGTACCGTCTTTGTGATCCGAAGGTCTGTAACTGTACCTGAGTCAATTAATGAATTAATAACACTTTCTCTGAAAGTTAGTAGTCTGCATTTCTGATCTTTCTGCTCCTGGTAAAGATAGAATGCGTTCCAAATGCAAATATCGACTAGCCTAAAGAAAACTTTTCGATACCATTTGATGGTTTTTGTTCTATTCCACTCATGTATTTGGTTCTTCTGTTTATCACTTCAACCATTTGGTTTTTTGTGTCACTTCAACCATTTGGTGTTTATGGCCAGTAGTAATCATTCTGACATATCGTTTGTCTTTCCAACTTGTGACCAAAACAGGACCCTTCCTCTTAATAGCGGCTTCCCCTTTCTTGAGTGTTTTTTTCATGAGAGATTTAGGATTATCTTTCCGTTTTGGATTTAGTGTACCAGTTACGTAAGTCTTGTTTTTGACTAAATAATCTGCCAAGCTTACACTATTATAATAGTTATCCATAAATACCCAGTAGCCTTTATTTAAATAGTTTTTCATTAATTATTTACAACTTCTGCTGTATGTGTAGAATTTTCACTTACAATTGTTCCTTTACCAGTATAGAGGAGGAAGTTGAGTATAAATCCATCACTATAGTAAGCACATACAGCTTAATGCCGTATTTGTGGCTTTATTTTTTAAATATTGTCTAAACAATAATCTTCCACGCCACGGAAGTACGGACTCATCCAGAGATAAATATCTGTCTGGAGTGACAAGTTTACTTATATTACACAGATCTTTATCTATAATAACTCTAATTTTATACAATCGATCTGTAGTATCCACTTCTGCATGGTCGACAAATCTTAAAGATTTCAAAATGACTTGAAATTGATTTCTCGGCATTACTTGAGCAAAAATGGGATGATAATAAAGTATGTTCCTTGACCAACGTTGTTTTAAACCTGGAAATTCAATCATACCTCCCAAGCAACACAGGCCTAAAAATTGTTTCAGTTCACTAACTGTTAACTTCTTCCAGTTATTTTTATTGTTCTGTCTGGACCTAGTAAATTTAGGTTTTGTTTCTTCACCTCGTCTATTAGTCTCCTGGACAACAATATCTGGGATATCTTGAGAAAACGTGAGGTAAAAATAATCAATTGGCTTGGCATCATCTGGTAAATGGACATTATAACAAGGTTGTGCAAGAAAAGCTATTTCTGGTGGTTCTTCGTTTTCGCTTACCCATAGCTCTTCGTCAGATATATTACGCTGATCTGCTATTGTGTTTGAAACAACTTCTTCATCATTTTCACCGCTCGATTGTACGATCTGTGTTTCTTCCGAAGTCCCATTTTAAATGTTTGTTAGTAGATTTGTATTGTAAAATTGGTTTGTACTAGACTATGTATGATATAGAGTCATACCGTAATTGTTCTGTCATATCTCTTGTTCATATTTATACTGTAACGAACCTAGGCCGGACCTGTCGCCTCACGTGTTGCCGTCGACAACGATGAGATCATCCCCGGAGATATTCGAGAACCATCCAGCCGCTATGCCGCGTAATGCAACGGTCAATATTGGAAACAATTGGAACACGCCGGTCGCCAACGGAAAGAATTCGAAACATCGAGAATGCTGTATCGGAGATAAATAGGCAACCCTCAAGTCTCAGAGAAACAGTCTGAACGAGCCCATACCATCGAGCTATACAGTGGCGTAGTAATATAAATTAAGTTGTAGATTAAGTGTTAAATAAATTAGTTAAACCAAGTTAAGTTTATTTACGTTACAATTGGTGTCGGAAGTGAGATTTTGAAAATAAACAAGTGATCGTGGAGTGGATAGTCAGAAAAATAAATTGATAGACCTTTTTGTACGCCCAAAAATAGACAGTGGCCCGGTTTTCGCGAAGTGGACAATTGTGCGTGGGAATATAAACTGCTACACTGTTCGCGTGAAACAGACAATAGACTGGTGGCCCGTGGAAAAGAATTCGCGAAGTGAATTTTTAACAAACTGATAAACTTTTCGTGTAAAACAGACTGATACCTCGTCAAAGACAAAATGTGTTCAAGAAAAGTGCGCCTTGCGGATTTGAAGGTAGCGGAATTGAAACAGGAATTGGAGGAAAGGGAACTGGAAACAACAGGTAAAAAGCAAGTACTCCAGGAAAGACTTGCAGAAGGACTTATACAAGAAGGTGAGGACCCCGAAACATTTTTATTCGAAGTTCCCGGAGGTGATTTGAGTCCGATAATAGAATCCTTGAAAGAAGAGCTGCAACAAAATTCGAGGACTTTGGAAGAGAATGCTAGAAATGTGGAAGAGAAGCTTGAAGAAAATTCTAGAAATCTTGAAGAGAAGCTTCAAGTTAAAATTCTTTATAAATCTGGAAAGAGAAGCTTTCTAGAAATCTGGAAGAGAAGCTTCAAGAAAATTCAAGAAGCCTGGAAGAAAATTCTAGAAGAAAGAATGGGAACCGTTGAGACAGAGATAGATAAAATTAGGGAGCAAATGAACACGGAGGTAGATAAAATAAAGGAAACGATCAGTAAGCTGGAAAAACGAATTAATAGTGCGCCCTCCACAGAGATGGTTAACGAAAATGCAATGCTGGACTTGAGTTTGAACTTGGATAAAGTTCAAGAGGGTATAAAAAATGTCAAGGTCATTTCAGAAATAGGGAAGCTTTCCATGAAGCCGCCTCAGTTCGACGGAAAAACTCCATGGGCAAATTACCGCCGGCAGTTTGAAGCAGCGGCCAAAGCAAACTGATGGAATGCAGGGGAAAGAGCTGTAGCACTGACACTTGCATTACGTGGAGAAGCGACAAATATTCTACAAACTCTCACCGCCCAAGAACAGGAGGACTATGATCAGCTGATTAAACATCTAGAATTACGATATGGCCACGCCCATTTGGAACACGTATACCACTCCCAGCTGAAAATCGCTGCCAAAATCGGGCGAATCCTTACAAGAATTCGAAGCTGACATTGCACGCTTGGTTCGTCTCGCATATCCAGCCACACCGGAAAATGTAATGGAGCGATTAGCGGTTCAGGCATTCTTGGATGGACTCCGTGACCAAGAAACCAGACAAGCGTTGATATTAGCTCGTCCAACACATCTCGTAGACGCACTGGCACGCGCTTTGAATTCGAAGCAGCAAAACAATGCTGCAAAAGCCAAAGTAAAGTTCAAACGATTGAGGAAGACTCACAGGAGCCTGCTAACTTGGAAGCTGCCATAAGAAAAGTGATGAAGGAAGTGTTGCCTGAGAGAAGACAGATAAGATGCCGGAATTAGTGAAAATTGGACATGTGCGTAGCAATGTCCAACATTCATCGACCTCGATGCAGGAAAACTAAAGAAGGTCGACGAGAAGGGGCAATCGTCGGCATGTGTCCGGCAAGCCCCGGTTAACAACGCATATGTCGCTATCCTTCAACGACAGAACAAAGGTGTCTTCGTAGACGGTCTCATCAATAACGAGCCTTGCACCATGCTGCTAGATACAGGTGCGACTAGGACAATTCTCGGGCCTTCCTTTGCCAGAACGCCGGGATGGATTGAACCGACAACTTGGAAGCTACGCACAGCAACAGGGGAGCCAGCTACTGTATATGGCGAGCTACCGATTGAAATAATTTTGGGCAGCACTAAAGTGAAACATCAGGCACTTGTAGCGGACATCGAAGACGATGCAATCATCGGAATGGACATCATGAATTCAGAGGGTTTGAATTGGATTTCAAAGACGGCGTCCTACGTGTCAACGGAGAAGAGCTGGTGCTTCATGGGAGAAGTGAGGAGTTGATCCGTGTGCTGTTGGCTGAAGATGTAAGCGTACCTGAGAGGGCTGAAACCATTCTGGAGGCTCGCCTGGACGGGAGTGCGAGCAGTGGAGACGTGGTGATGTTCGAGCCCAAACTTCATGATGAGAAAATTGGACGAGGGATTGCACTAGGGAAGACCTTGTTGCGTGCTGACAAATTTGTGCCGGTCAGGGTCATGAATGTCAATTATTTCCCAGTGACCTTGAAGAAAGGAACAATTTTGGGGCACTGCTCGTCAGTTTCATCTGTGATCCGGGGCGTACGAGGTACGATTAGCCAACCCAACAACTTGCCCACAGAACTAGAAAATTAGTTGCCATCTCTTCCAAAGACATAAAACCAGCTCAACAGCCCAAACTAAGAGATTTAGTTAAGAAGTACCAAGACATCTTCGATACCGGACAAGGAAAAGGAGGTCGAACTAATGTGGTCCAGCACAAGATTGATACTGGGGGTGCCCGACCGATCCGGCAATCAGCAAGAAGACTTCCTCTTGCCAAGAAGGAAGAGGCTGACAAAATAGTCAGCGATATGGGAAAAGAAGGAGTTATCGAACCATCTGACAGTCCCTGGTCCTCCAGTCGTACTGGTGAAGAAAAGGATGGATCGACACGCTTTTGTGTAGACTATCGCCAACTTAATAATGTCACGAAGAAGGACAGTTACCCTCTCCCAAGAATAGATGACACCCAGACACGTTGGCTGGTTCCACGATTTTCTCGACCCTCGATCTGAAGAGTGGGCTATTGGCAAGTAGAACTGGCTCAGGACGGTCGATAAAAGACTGCTTGTACCATCGGCTCAGGATTGTGGCAGTTCACCGTTATGCCATTCGGGCTCTGTAATGCTCCCGCCACATTCGAAAGATTGATGGAAACAGTACTGAAGGGACTCTCATGGACCACGTGTCTAGTGTATTTCGACGACTTAATTGTGGTCGTCAGATCGTTTGAGGCCCACGTGAAAACTTGGAGGAAGTATTCCTGCGACTGAGGAACTCCGGATTGAAGCTGAGCCCTAAGAAATGCCATCTGTTCCAAAAGAAGTACGATACCTCGGCCACGTTGTCTCTGGGGAAGGAGAGCATGGATGACCAGAAGATCAAAGCTGTTAAGGATTGGCCCATCCCAAAAGACATTCACCAACTCGAAGTTTCCTTGGTTTATGCACATACTATCGCCGATATGTGCTGGGATTCGCCAACATCGCTAAACCACTGACCAAGCTCACGGAAGGCCAAACAAAGTTCCAGTGGTCCGAAGAATGTCAAGACTCATTCAGGAAGCTGAAAGGAGCTTTGATCAACGCACCTATACTGAGCTATCCCCTACCCAAAGGGAAATTCATTTTGGATACGGACGCCAGCAACGTGGGACTTGGAGCTGTCCTATCTCAGATCCAGGAGGGACAGGAGAAGGTCATTGGTTATTTCAGCAAGACGCTTAGCAAACCAGAGCGCAATTACTGTGTCACCAGGCGAGAGCTGTTAGCTGTTGTAAAGGGAGTGGTGCATTTCTACAAGTACGTGTATGGAAGAAGATTCCTGTTGAGAACTGACCATGCCGCTCTCAAATGGCTCTTACAGTTCAAAAATCCTGAGGGTCAAGTAGCACGTTGGATCGAGAGACTCCAAGAATTGATTTCGAGATCGAACATCGAGCCGGAACTAGCCATAAGAATGCAGATGCCTTGTCGCGAAGACCATGTCCAGATGATTGCTCACATTGCCGACGAGCAGAAGAGAAAGAAGCAACACTTTGTAGAACCGCGGCAATGGATGACAACTGGAATGACAGCAAGATCCAGAAAGACCAAGAGAGAGACCCCGACCTTGGCTTAGTCGTCAGCTGGAAGAAGGGCAATCGAAGACCATCATGGCAGGAAGTCGCAGGTTACTCGCCGGCTGTTAAGTCCTTTTGGGCACAATGGAACTCTCTTATTCTGGACAATGGGATCCTGAAACGTGTGCTGGAGGCCGATATTGGTGGGGAAGACAGACGCCAAATAATTGTTCCCAGGAACAGAAGAGAGGAAGTGCTGCGGGAAATCCATGATGGAATCGCCGGAGGACATCTGGGAGTGACGAAGACCCTGCAGAAAGTGAGGCAACGGTTTTACTGGGCCAATTGTCAAGCTGACGTCCAGGACTGGTGCAGGAAGTGCGCTGTATGCGCTGCTAGCAATGGACCTCGAATACGACCCAAGGCCCCGATGCGTCAGTACAACGTAGGCAGCCCGTTCGAGAGAATCGCCATTGACATCGCCGGCCCGTTTCCCGTATCCGACCACGGGAATAAATACATCCTTGTGGCAATGGACTACTTCAGTAAGTGGGCGGAAGCCTATGCCCTGCCCAACCAGGAAGCCATCACCGTCGCCGACGTCTTGGTGAAAGAGTGGATATGTCGATTCGGTATTCCAATGGAGCTGCACTCGGATCAAGGCAGAAATTTCGAATCAACCTTTTCCAAGAAATAGTCTCTCTGAACATCCGCAAGACAAGAACGACGGCCCTACATCCGCAGTCCGATGGAATGGTGGAACGGATGAACAGGACGATCAACCGCCACTTGTCCAAGGTTGTCTCTGACCATCAAAGAGACTGGGACCAGTATCTTCATTTGTTCCTGATGGCCTATCGATCCGCAGTACACGAGTCAACCGGTCAAACTCCTGCTAGTATTATAATGGGCCGAGAACTGCGACTGCCTTGTGACCTGAAGTTTGGGATACCGCCAGGACAAGACACTGCGGGAGAGGACTACGTCAGCAAACTTCGGCAGAGAATGGACGACATCCACGAACGAGTCCGGTTGAACATCCAGAGTGCCAGCGATAAAATGAAGAAGACCTATGACATCAAGGCCGACGCTGGAGGATTTAAGGTTGATGACCTGGTCTGGCTGTACAACCCCAAACGTCGTCGTGGACTATCACCAAAGTTGCGGAACTCGTGGGAAGGCCCGTATAAAATCGTGAAAAGGATAAACGACCTTGTGTACCGAATCCATAAGCCACCCCGAGGGAAACCAAGGGTCGTCCATTTCAACAGGTTGGCCCCTTACGCTGGAAACCATGACCAAGTTCGCACCCTCAAGCCACCGGAGGATGATATGACGTTCGAGAAGTTTATGTCCTTGTATTCAAACGGGCAGAAAGTTCTACATGGGGTTACTAGAGAGGAGTCACGAGACCTTTTCGAGGTGCCTGCTGACTACGCACTAGCGCACTGTGTGGCAGAAGATCTTCGAATGTCCAGGGCATCGCCGTAGTGTTCTCCAAGAAATTTGGTCAACTCCAAACACTGCGGGAGCAGAATCCAGAAGTTGGTGGGGTGCTACAGTTGAAGAAAGGCCAGAGAAACATCTACTACCTAGTCACCAAGAGGCATTCCCAAGATAAACCGTCTTATGAAGATGTCTGGAAGAGTCTCACCAAACTAAGAGATACTATGGTGGACCAGAATCTGGTGGATCTAGCAATTCCAAAATTATCCTGTGGTATTGATGGGTTGGACTGGAGAGTCATAAGAAGTATGCTGGAGGCGATATTCAGATCCAGCGGCGTCAAGATTTTGGTTTGCTGTAACCCTCTTCCACGACCGATCATGAAGACCGTGGAGTGTTACCTCCATCGAACTTCACGGTGCAGATATGGGGAGTCATGCAGATATCGTCACACTCCAAGGATGAAATTTCGGGACGAAATGTCTTTAAGAAGGGGGCAATGTAACGAACCTAGGCCGGACCTGTCGCCTCACGTGTTGCCGTCGACAACGATGAGATCATCCCCGGAGATATTCGAGAACCATCCAGCCGCTATGCCGCGTAATGCAACGGTCAATATTGGAAACAATTGGAACACGCCGGTCGCCAACGGAAAGAATTCGAAACATCGAGAATGCTGTATCGGAGATAAATAGGCAACCCTCAAGTCTCAGAGAAACAGTCTGAACGAGCCCATACCATCGAGCTATACAGTGGCGTAGTAATATAAATTAAGTTGTAGATTAAGTGTTAAATAAATTAGTTAAACCAAGTTAAGTTTATTTACGTTACAATACTTATACTATGGCTTTTTATTTATACTTTTACTTGTTTATACTTATTATGTGCTTTCTCATACGAAATTTATATATTTTCATCCAACTGACTATCACAATCTAGATTGTAATCCCTCTCGTCAATCCCACTGTCATCTTCGGGATCATATGCTTTGTCATACACAGAATCGTCGCTTGAATATGGGTCCTCCAAATCACTCATTTCATCTAGGTTGTTTTGATATCTGAATCTTTGCTGCATCTAAAATTAAACCTGTATAAGAATCCTTTTTTGTACAGAACAATATTGACTCACCCTGGTATATCCTGATTGTTCATTATTTAATACGTACTTTACTTTTATTATTAACTTAACACTACGTGCACAATATGCAAGATAACACACTTCTATTCTCCAAATTAATATACATTTATTATTTTTAATTCGTATGGGGAAAGTCCCCATGACCATGGACATCTATTGGTGAATAATAGAATTAATAATATTGGCTTATACGCACTTTCCAAAGGACCCGGCAGCTATTTCCACAAAACACCCACACATAGAAGGGTAACTGTAATGTCAACTACAGAACCACTTTTCTCAGCGCCTCCAGTGTTTGGCAGCCGAAGCTAAGAGATATAGCGCGAAATTCGAAACAGTGTTTTTTGGCATTTTACTCTGTTATTGCTGTTTCACTACATTGGCTTCGTTTTGATTCCACATAAATCATGTGGAAAACAGACTTGGTCAATCAGAAACATCAACAAGTGAAGCAACAATAAATTTGTGAACTGAATTACCTCAAATTATGTTCAATCATATTTTAATAAATGAAAATATTGAGTATAACTTTGGTGATTAAACTATAAATGAAACTATATGAACTCAGTTCAAAATTTATTAAAAAATATATACATAAACCTTGACTTCATAATAATCTATAGATGATTATTCAGTAAAACATATATAATATACATATATAAAACTTATACATACAAAAAGATTCAATTCAAAATTATATTTCCACCATAAACAAATATCTCTTGGGAATAATAAACATTATTTTTATTAATGATGGGCATAATCTAATTATTCCCATAATCGAATGATAAGTATTCGAGTTATTCAAATAATCGAATTATCATTTGAATGATCTATCACTCGGATACTACATATATCTTACAATCATTTTCTGAACTCGAGTAATCAAGATTTCGTCTCTATCTAGGATAGGATAAGGAACCTCACTCATGAAAAAACCAAATATTACTTTAATGGAAATAAATTACTTATCAATAACGAAAAAACCAATTGTATGCTACTAAGAATCAACAACACCATAGACAGGCCGAAGTCCATCCTCATTGATAATCAAAACATTACATGTAACACCACTATGAAATTTTTAGGGGTATATATAAACGACAAAATGACATGGACACCTCAAGTAGAAAATCTGTGTAACAAACTGTCATCAATAACATACGCCATAAGAGTACTAAAACACAACGTTGCCCGGAATACTATACTGACAGTCTATTATGCCAATTTCTATTAAAGAATGAAAGTTGGCATAGCAACATGGGGAGGGGGCACCGAACTAAATGAAGTTTTTATATGTCGGAAAAAAGTGACTAGGATAATTTTTGATTTGATGACATTACCATGATATCGATTTGGTGATGTGAAAGTGAAAATTTGATTTTCTTCAGAATTTTTTATATGTCGGAAAAAAGTGACTAGGATAATATTTGATTTTCTATTCCAGTCTTAATTAACACGTTCACTTGATTTCAGTGGTAGAAGTTAGTAAAGGCACTGTCAGTATACGCTGCGACTTCTTCATTCTGTAGGATGACACCCTCGTGATTTGATGTATTGTGCTGTATGCTCCCTAGACGACACCGTCGTAATTTCCAGTCTAATTTGCCTGTAAAATAGGATATGGTCCTACTGGAAGCATTTATCTCGCAGTTCAGACAAATACAATTCTTGGTTTACTGGTGGGGTGTATTTTCGTGAATTTGTTTTGCAAAGAAATAGTGAGTGACATGCTGGACTCATACATAAGTTTTTCGATGTCCCAGTGGGAGATCGGACAATGACGTGATATACCATCGTGTCCGCAAAAGTGTTAAGAACTCATATTGTATTCTTTGTCGGTGTCCCAAAGTGAATTTTTTGTTCAGATGTGGAAGTAGACGGCTGGCATATATAACTATCATCACACCTTTCATGACCTGAAAAATAAAATGAAAATATAATTTCTCTAGTTTTATTCAACCAAAACTGAACATGATAATAAAATCTATATTTTCCTGCAAATTTATACTGATAGATTGGCTCTCATAGAGTAATATGATGCACCTAATGAGTGTTTATAAAACAAATTGTTTTACTACCTGCCAGGACTGAGGCTAATCTAATTGTTGTTTAACATGTTAATCGCCCAATTACAATTTTTTTTACTGCTATCAATACCAAGAAATTGTGAATCTCGCTGATTGATATCTTGTAAAACTGGAATTGCAAGATATCCAATGAAGTTATTACGATTATTCTTACCAGGAAGAAATAAAACAGGTGCAGCATATCGTTTCAAACCTCTTCTGCCAGTAACCTTATCTTCATTACTAAAATGTCTGTCACAAACTCGTGAATTACTATAAATAGTCTCACGGGGTACATTGTTCAGTTCTTTACTGTTTATATTCTTCAGCCAAACATCAAAAACAGTGGGATCATTTTTGGGAAACCGATGTTGGGTACTCTCCCTATCTTCACAAGAGGGGACACAGCACTTTTTTCGAAATCTTTTATTCTTGGAGGTACTCTCCATTTCGGTAAAGAAAAATATAAATCACCCACTACACGAAAAAACAATTATATAATGCAGTAAGCAAAAAAGAGTTGACGCAAGACGCAATCCACTCAAAAATGAAAACAACAACACAATAAGAAAGGAAAGACACCAGGACTCATTCGAGAACACAACAACAGTATCGCCATCTTTAGTTTGGCAGCCGCGTAACATATAACCGAGTATTGCCATTTGACTTACACTTCTATGTGTGGGTGTTTTGTGGCTATTTCGTGGCACCCGCAATAAAATGAAGTACGTTACATTGAAGAGAAATCGTGACTAGTTCACTAGTCTTGGGTCCCTACGAAAAACCCACCAGTACTAGTTAACTAGTCATTAGTCTATAACGTATTTCACCAAAAATACTGTTGGTTATCAACGTGTTAAGCAACTATAAATTAGATATTTTTAAGCCAGTCCGTCCCTGCCAAAATTCCACGGGCAATGAAGCAGCCAGTCCGTCTCTGAGTGGTACACATGTTACTGATGCAAATTCGACCAATGGCACACCATAACGATGTTAAGGAGTCAAAAATCACCGCGGTGTTGCCATGCTAAAGAATTCGTCGCTGTAACCTTGATCGTGAGAAAAGACAGCTTAGAAATAACGTAAAAAAGAAAACATTCGGGATTCGCAAATCCTTCGTTTGTTTTTAGACCAGTCACCTGCCGACTTCGAAAACGTTAAACGAGCGGCTCGTTCGACCTGTTAATGAATAAATTAATTTCCGATACGAGGTACGTCCAGCAGTGTACGACTTTTGTTTATGTAATGTGTGAGAATGTACTTCTCAAGGTATTCGCTGGTGGAGAGATCCTACATTTTAATGCTCGATAAAAATAACCACCGTTCTAGATAAGCAAAATTCGTACCACCATAATATCCTGTACGAAATAATCGCTACTGATAATAACTCTAGCTTGTTAGGCGTTTCATTAGTATCACTTTATTGCACACAACGTGTTGTTTTGCGGTGGAAATATGACTTTCGTTTGAATTTATGAATATCTTCCTGAGTTGCTACAATAACAGGTTAGTGAACAAGTTTTTTTTTCATTTTTTATAGGTGAATGGTGTGGTTTTACATGGTCGATGTCATCTAAATGCTTCGGCTATCATTAAAGGCCTATCTGGACCAACTTTTAAAGTTATAATTTTAAGGTAATTGTGGTTATGTTGTCATTGAGAGCACGAAGTAATCAGAAAATTTCTCGTTTGTTTTCGAATGCATTTTATATCCTGATGTTATTGCTTACTTATCATTAAGATTAGAACGAACACTGCTCTGGTAGTGAGATAGAAACCTTGCATTTTATTAACTTATTTGCTACTGTTAAACTGTTCTAATATAATGGATTTTTGTTGCAAATTATGCATGTTCAATTTAGCGATTGATGAAGCTGTTTATGTAACCAACTATACACGCATGCTTTTATGGCAATTGTTGCCTAACTCATCCCTATAGTGGAGTATAGAGTATATTAATTTCATTATACCTATCTATATAATTTTACGTGCTTTTATCAGATGAGCTATTTTATCATTCGATAGTGGTTCATTCGCGGTTTTGTGCATCAAATTGAAACCACATTGGAAGACACAGAAAACATTTTTGTTTCCTTGTATCATTGGTTTTATGCAAATTTTAAGAATATGATTTATCCTTCAATAGGTATTTTTCAAAAATCCTAATACTTATCGCATCCAAATAACTCAAACCTCTCAGTTTTATTTGTTTAAATAATTATTTGAGTTTAAGTTATTGCTTGAGAAACCAGTTTGAAACGATTTCATTTTTGTAGGTTAGGTGCAATGTTGATACTTTAAAGGTGGATTTATAAACTCAACTAAACTAAAATTACGAATTAACAATTAGAAATTAACAACCAGAATTGAAGAGGCGTTTATAAACATCATTTTCTTAACATTTAGAATTCTGTTATTTAGTGTTTTGTCATCTCCTTAGTTCCTAATTATTAATGTAAATGAAAGATTACAAGCCCCAAATAGGATTTTCCTGTATTCATCTTTCTTAATTCTCAGTAGTTAATTCAATTCTTAGTTTGGTTGAGTTTATAAACCCATCATTATGCTTCCAATAGTCTTAGATATTACACCTTTATATCACAGGCTTGATAGCTAATATGTTGGTATAATTTTTCAGGCGAAAGACTGCCATCGATGACATCGCTGTTAGACCCATCACTCAATTCCCTGTTTCGCTGGCAGAGGAGGTGAGTTTTCCATTAATTTCCTAGTCACAATTCGATTCACGCAATGGCATGTTAACACTTATTTTTTTCCAAGCGAGTGAAATGGTAACTTTGCTTTACGCAAAAGGCTTTTACCAAAAGAGACCCACATAAGTTCAAATTAGGTTGTTCCGGTTCATTGCGAAGGAATATATCACACTATTCAATTCATTGGATTGAATTTCAATTATATTACAACTCTACTCAATGTTATTAGTGGCTGGTCATATCAAATAATATCAACCAGATCCATACAACTGGATCAATTAATGTCAGACAAGTTTCTAACTTGGTGTAATCGTTCTGTTATTATAATACAATATAATCTTCTATTCCTCATAGAACAGGGGGCCACAACTTCAAATTTATCTCCAAAGAATATCTATAAAGAATGCATCTATTTATTTAGAAATATATCCATAAACAATAAATCCATGGTAGACTTTGGGAAAGTGTGACCCATGTATTTTCAACAGGGGATTCCACACAAGTTGCCAACTTGAAAAAATCTTCAAAATTTCTGCCTTTTCAATGGGTATTGTTTGACTTTCGTTGTATGGAAAATCGCAAATTTGATAAACTAATTCCATTACTATTGGTCATGAAGCGCTTATATATTTCCTATATCAAATGTGGCATTTTTCTGCGTTCAAATGGCATCGTGACAGATGGCAGTCGATAATGCACGGGCACCAACACTCGAGATATAGACACAAAATTCCCTATTAATATAACTTTTTTATACAGGGTGTCCCTGGACTTCCTCTTTTCCTCTCGGGTATGTATAGATGGGGTCAAAATATCACCAGTACTTCATATAACTTTTGTTCCTGAAAGCCTTCGTTACCAAGTTACGGGCCTTCAAAGTTACAAAATGAAAAATGTTTTTCTTTGATAACTTTCAAAGTGAATATTTAAAATCATCTAAATTTTTGTTGATAGACTAAACAAATGAATTCCTTCGATGAGCTTTCATGCAGGAGTCTGTTGTTTTGCTACAAAGTCAGGAACGGACTACCCCCGATGGTCCACACCCCAAAACTTTGAAATGACTGGGATTTGTCAATATGTTTTAACAAAACAAGGTTACCTGGACAATTTCCTGAATAAAAGTACTCGTGTAGAAAATCGATCGGAGCAACGATTTTTGATAAAAATGCATTTTTGTTCGACGACATCCAACCTGAGATGTCTACACCATTATTCGAAAAGATTAATTTGTAATGAAAATAGAAATGATAGGTACAATGTTCATAACGAATTTTTATCATGCAAACACGTTTACCTTACAAAACTCATGGTGTAAATAATAATCGCAAGCCTCAAGAGCAAACAGAAATGCAAAATCCGCTACAAAAACTGCTCGATATGACCCCGTCTCTCTCAATACATTTTCTTAGTCGGCAAACACCCTCTCTGCACTTGAAATAGCATGCCAGGGTCGTTTCTGTATGGCTTCACAATGTAATGTAATTCTATTCAACAAGGCATCTCTGGTGTGAATAGGTGTAGCGTAAACGAGGCTTTTTAGATGCCCCCACAGAAAGAAATCCAATGGATTTAAATCCGGAGACCGCGATGGCCATGAATATGGCCCACCTCTACCAATCCATCTATTGGGGAAAATCTGGTCCCGCACAATCAAATTAAAATGACAACGCACCACTCAACAAAACAAAATCGCATTCCAGTTGTCATTTTTTATCCACACTAATTTTATTTCTTTCTACAAGGTGTTTTTGTCAACATCTGTGGAAGAAATGGAACATAAATTTATTCACCGGATATTTTTCACCTATTAATGTGCAGCCGTTTTTGTACTTTATTCGTTTGCTTTTTATTAGTTATGTCTTCCGATGTGCGTTTTTTCAGCTAAATTTATCCCGGGTTAAAGATTTTCTCCCATGAATTTATACTTATCAGTGAAACTCCTCAACATTTAAGCTGTGAATACGAATTTGCAACATCCAAATGTTGATTTTAATGAGATTCAGATAACACAACACGAAACGTGCTTATTCCACGCGTACATACAAAATATGGACTGAATTCGATATTTCATAGAGGAGTAGCTTGTTAGTTCAAAAACACTACAAATCTACATAACTTGATATTTCATTTGGAAAAATATCTACATTGTGATTGAAACTTTCAACTAGGTACTGTACTTTTTGTTTACGACTTTATTTTAGCATATTTTGTATTATCCCTGTTATACATGTTGGTGAATTAACGTTGGCATTAGTATTTCTACTTTGAAAATTTTTCATTTCAAATAATGGGGGACGATCGGGTTTGATGTGTCGAGTAAAACTGCATTTTTATTAAGAATCGTTGCTCCAATCGACTTTCCACACAAGTACATTTATTCAGAAAATTGTCTACGTAACCTTATTGTGTTGAAAACTATTGAAAAATTATCTGTCATTTCAAAGTTTTGGGATGTGGACCATCGGGGGTAGTCCGTTCCTGACTTTGTAGCAAAACAACTGACTCCTGCATGAAAGCTCATCGAAGGAATTCATTTGTTTAGTCAATCACCAAAATTTAGATGATTTTGAATATTCACTTTGAAAGTTATCAAAGAAAAACATTTTTCATTTTGTAACTTTGAGGGCCCGTAACTTGGTAACGAAGGCTTTTAGGAACAAAAGTTATATGAAGTATTGGTGATATTTTGACCCCATCTATACATTCCCGAGAGGAAAAGAGGAAATCCAGGGATACCCTGTTTACAAAAATATGAACACTTTAGGATTTAAAATAAGTGATCCAGAATATTCAATCTGTGATTCTCTACACAACCCTGATTAAATTATTACAATTGGAGAGGCAGAAGTTTTTTGAAGTTGGCAACTTGTGGGGAACTCCCCTATTGAAATAGGTCAAATATAATAAAAATAAAATTTGTACAACTTCAAATTTGGTAGAAAAAGGGTTCTGAACATGTTTGGTTAATAAAGCAAAGCGTATAACATGTATGTCGTTCCCATATCCAAACCATTTTAGTGAGTAAGAACTACAAAGATTAATTATACAGATTTCAAAGCTGTTTTTTTTTCTTCAGAATTCTGTGTAAGATAGCTGAAGAGATGGGATGGGACCACGTGAAATAAAAATTACGTTGAAAATTGATTCAGTTTCAACTAATTTATTATATGTTTAGATGAAAATAGACCATCTTTCTCTTCTGCAGTTTTGCGTTTTCAGCTTCACTGTGTGGGAAATAACCAATTTCTTGATTCTTCTGGCCATATAATTCATTCTAATGGCAACCGTAGAAAAGATAATTAATTGATTGAATGCACACTATACTGCTTGTAATTTGTGAATCATCAGATTTCACATGTTTAAGCCGTTCGACGGGGCGACAAATGATTTCATGTATCAGGTGGTATGTATTTCAACCTTTTGAATTCGTTCTGCATACTAGAAAACTATACACTGTCATTTAAACTGTTTTTTTTTTTCAATATTTCCACCTTATAATTCGATATATCAGATGTAATGTATTTCAACCCCTCGAATTCGATTCTGCAAACGGAATAAAAACTTTTTAACAAAAAATTTTGCCGACGGAAAAAGAAACTGAAAAGCAAAAAATAAAATGATCCTTTTTAGTCTTAATAACTATCAATCAATCAATCATGCTTTATTGTCAGAAGATACAAAAATCTCATAGACAAAGCGATAAATAATGATTATAGCATATAAATAAAAAAAATTTCATATACAGACATATAGATATATACATATATACTAAGGGTCAAAAAATAAAAATATAAAATTTTATGGAAAAAAAAAATTATATAATAAAAACTAAATATAAATATAAATATAAAATAATTATAATTATAGGTTTGTAAAATAAGATGTACATACAGTTATTACTCACAATATTTGACTAGTTTGACGATGGTACTTCAACTTACTGAATCTAGGAAGAATTCTTCCAGTGTATAATAGGCCTTCTCAACCAAAAGCTTATTTACTTCTTTTTTGAATTTATTGAGATCCCGAATCTCCCTTATTCTTAATGGCAGGTGGTTATAGATTTTTCGCTTTGGTAGATGAGCGACTTCTGAGTAAGAGCAGATGAAGGTTTCAAAAGAGAAATCTGATTAGGGCGACGGGTACTATATGAGGGGGAGCAAACTAATATGTTCCTGTATTTTTTATGCAGAAGGCATGCCGTTTCTATTATAAAAATACAAACCAGAGTTAAAATTTTTTGTTTTGAAAATAGTGGACGACAAGAGTCCCGGTACTTGGCTTTACATATATATCTCATTGCCCGTTTCTGTAGCAAGAAGACCATGTTGAATCGGTTTTTTGAACACATACCCCAGAAGGGAATGCCATAACGAAGGTGTGACTCTATCAGTGAAAAATATACCTGTCTGGCATTTGTGATGCACAGCTCATTTGATACAATTCTGACTGCATAACAGCCTGAAGCTAGTTTCTTGCACAATTGACTAATATTACATTCAAAAGCTAATTTGTCGTCGATATGTAGTCCTAAAAATTTAATGTCAGAGACATTGGGGATAACTTCATCAGCTAGATTGACATCATCATTTAGAGTACATTTGAATGATACAATGTTTGTTTTCCTGATGTTGAACGATAAAAGATTGGCATCACACCACTCTTTCACTTTCTCTATATCCGCGCTTATAACGTTATGAAGCTCTGCGCTATTCTTGTTATGACATAGTATCGTCGTGTCATCTGCAAACATTGTAAATTTTCCTTTAATGTCCACTTCAGTTAAATCATTTACATATATCAAAAAGAGCAGTGGTCCCAGTACCGATCCCTGTGGTACAACATCTCTCTATGCCTTCTCTTGAACCTGTCCCATTTAGCAGCACTGTCTGACGACGGTCAGCCAAATACGAACTGACTAAGCTTCAAAACTAATGTAAGTAACTAATTTTGAGTCGTCGCCAAACAAACAACCAAGCAAATTAATTACGTAAAGCGTAAAATGATGGCAACGGAGTGCGCGGCGGCGGCCCGTACCTTTGCCGAGCGTTCTCGAAGTCAATATCAGCGAGACAGCTACCCGAACGGGCACACACGTGAGGGCACACGTCGTTGCGAGTGGTCGTGCGCATTTTTGGAATCTTATTGTTTATCGTTGGAGATTTCACGTTGCATTTTTTTGTTATTTTGTTTTGATCCTTTCTTCAAAGTAGTTTAATGAATCTTCATTGATTGTTTGTTTGGCGCCGACTCAAAATTAATTTCTCATATTAGTTTGGGAGCTTAGTTATTAAGACTAAAAAGGTTCACTTTATTTTTTGCTGTTTAGTTTCTTTTTGCGTCGGTTTAATTTTGTGTTAAAAAGTTTTTATTTTTTTGTGGCTAAAATCTACTTAATTTAGATTACTTTTAAAATACTTAGCCACCTTACTTTAACTATTAACTGTTATATATTTATGTATTTTTTGTGACGACTATTACAAATTCACTCAACCCTTTAGGGACGGAATTTCTAAAAGTACTGAAACGCGTATTTCTTTATTTGTAACAAAGACCTACAATACCTATGACCCTAACTTCAAAAGTAACGGAACCCTACAACTTCAACCCCTAGGGGTTGCATTTATAAAAACACCGAAACATGTATTTCTTTAACCTTACAAAGGCCTCAAATACCAATTTTTTATGACCCCAACTTGAACGGAACCCGCATACAAACTTTCACCCTTTAAGGGTTGAATTTCTAAACACACTGAAAACATATTTCTTCTATTTATAACAAAGACTTCCAATACCAATTATTATGACCATAACTTGAAAACTAACGGATTTCCTATACAAACTTCCAATCTCAATTTAACCCCTATTTCACCCTTTAGGGGTTGAATTTCCAAAAACACCGTTTTCCAATTTACATTTTCAACCCCTTTTCCCCTTTAGGGTAACCAAAAACCCTTATTTAAAGCCCAAATCATTTTCCATTACTCTAATTTCGAAACCAACTGTACTTTCACTTTCACCCCCCTTCTCACCCACCTTTTCATCCCTTAAAAAATTTTCATTGACCCGTTTTGTCATCGTTTATAAAAATACTTCAAAATTTCACGTAGGGAAGGCGGGAAGTGGAATAATAAACGGCGCTCTTAGTTACATACTTATTTTATCGTGTAACCCACAACGAACTTGAACAGACCAAAGTATTGGTAAACTACTTGTCGATGGTTGAGAAGCCCCAACAATTACAGTCCTGTCGTTGTCGACAACCACAAAATACACTGAGAAAAATGTAACTTGATAGCAAAAATCTCTCTTCCTCGTTAAAAAGACAATGCAGAAATATTTCGATTTCTTGATCAAATTTAGAATGTTGATTAACGCAAGAAATGTTATTTAGTATTTTCTGGGCAGTGGCAAGGTGTAACAGTGGAAATGTTGAAAAAAATCAATTTTCCATTTAAACGGCTATGTTGAGTTTTATTCGAGTACAGAATCATTTTCAGAAGGTTGAAATTAATGGCAAAGAATATGTTTCCTCGTCTGGGGGTAGGGGATGGTAAAGTTCAGTGTTTCGTACAAATGGCAATGTAGAATTTTTCAATTGCAGAATCATTTTCAGACGGTTGGAATACATGAAATCGGGAATATCATTTGCAATGTAATTAAATCTCCTGAAATCGATTCTGCAATTGCAATTTAAACGGAAAATCCAACTTTTTCTGAATTACACCTCCTCTGACGGAGCAAAAAATTCCAAATGCCACGTTTTGTATGTAGTTTGAGTTTCTCAAACCCGTTCCGTACTCGAATACAATCTACATTGTTATTCAAAAGAAAAATTTCAACTTTTTCAGTGTATCAATTCCATTATACCTCTGATGGAGGACCAATCATTTCAAATATAATTTGCCATATATTTCGACCTCCTAAAACAATTCTGCAATCGAAAAAACTTTACATTGGTGTTTACAGGAGAAAAGAATTGATATTTAGTTTTGTTTCCAGTCTGTCACCTATTTCGACGATAATTAACAAAATAATACTTAAAACAACGTTTATATGGTACTTATTTAAATATCTTATCTTAGAGGTAGTATTGAAAATTGTAATAAAGATACCCAAAATGAGTGTATTCCAGTGATAAAAAATATCAATGACTGGTACGAGCAGAAAATTTCCCATGTAAAAATTCCTCAAATAGCTGCAATCATACATTTTATGTCATAAATAATCATCAATTTAATTGTTTTTGTTTTCGACCAAAATCATATAATATGTCTAGGTTCACTTATTTTGCTGACCAATTTAATTTCAGTTATTTTTAAATAAAATCGTGTTTCGAATTGACGTAATTCGGATATGCCAGACTGTGACATAAGGGGAGGGAGTATTCATAAAATCACCAAGCTACATTTTACAGAGGTCAAAGATTATACAGTCCGTATTTTTTATGTCGTACCACTATATTGTCATCTCGAAAACAGTAAATGATACGAAGTTGGTTAAATTAGAGTATATTTGCCTATTTTAGTGAACAATGAAACGATGTTTCCAAATCGATATCACGAACCGATTTCAAAATATACGGGGAAAACCGAAATGGCCCGTTTTCTTTTCTTTGCGCTGGCGCCTCAACTCAATTTTTTTGAATACGGACCTGTATTTTTTATAATGAATTCAAGTAACTGATTTTTTGGGCTTTTCTGATGAAGCAGTGCTCCTGATAAGGAATTATTTATCAGATCGAACCGAGTGGGAGGCTGTATCTCTGTCCAAAGGTGTTCCGCAAGGCTCAATACCTTACTTTTCAGCTTGTATATCTGCGACTTTTACCAATACGTTCAGGAATGCAAAATACATCACTACGCAGATGACATCCAACTTTACTTCCCCTTTCCAATTTCAGAACTTTGACATTGTTCAGCTACTCATAAATCGAGACCCTCAAGCAATATTCGACATTTCCTCAGCCCATAAATTGAAACTCAATTCAAAGAAGTCGGCAGTGATGATTTTTTGACCCAAAAGATTCAGAGGTGAAGCCCAGAACCTACTACAAATTCGCATTAATAATGATGTCATTACGACTGTTTCCGAAATAAAAAATCTGGGTTTGTGGTTTGACCAAGACATGTCAGCCACATAACCCAAACTTACTTCAATGTTCTCAGACAATTATATCCAAATCGGGATCTTCTATCTACAAAACTCAAAGTGTGTGAGTCGCTAATAATCTTAAAAGTCTCCTACTGCGACAGTGTTTATGAATCTTGATTCCTTGCGTTTGCAACGTATCCAAAACAGGTGTTTGCGTTTCTCGTCAGTATTCGAAGATACGACCATATATCCCCTGTACTAAAAGAATCAGGCTGGCTGAATCTGGAGAAGCTTACTTAGAGCCTTGCAACTCTTAACCACCACCCATAAAGTAATAATTAATCGTAAACCTGATTATTTTGCAAAAAAACTCAAAACTTTCTCAGATATAAATAGGTTTGCAACACGCAATAGGTCAATTTTAGTCATCCCCAAGCATAAATACTCTATCTTTACTCGCAGTTTTTCTTATATTGCACCAAAATACTACAATCTGCTACCCAGTGAATTTGCTCTTTGACATAAAAAAAAATGTATCAATCGTTGTTCCTTGTTATTCTCCTGCTTTGTCTTTTTCATCACATTGGATTTGATCTCGATTTGATTTCAAGTTTGAGTATTCATTCAAGGTAGATATATTTTAAATGTAAACCTCGCAACATAAGTCAAATACCCTTTCAAATACGAACAAAAATAAAATCAGGACCGTATTCCAGAGGGGAGGGTTTTCATTGTTCGGACCTTGATGATGGAGTTTATGGGCAGAAATGTAGAAACCAGGTAAGATACATATCTGAACTCGGTAAGATAAGAACTACTTAAATTCGTTGAAAAAACAGGTCCGTATTCGAAAAAATTTAGTTGAGGGTGGCGCCCAAAGAACGAAACGTCGTATTGAAAATCAAAGCACAGCATATCGAGGCAAATTTAGCAGAGAAGAAAGTCTCTTGAACACATTTCAATATTCCTAAAAATAGAGGCGCAAAGAAAAGAAAACGGACATTTCGGTTTTTCGCGTATATTTTGAAAACGATACGTGATAATTTCATCGTTTCATTGTTCACTAAAATAGGCAACTTTTCTTTAATTTAACGAACTTCGTATCGTTTACCGTTTTCGAGACGCCAATAGTGGTACGACATAAAAAATACGGACGGAAGTTTCATTTCGGTTACGCAATTAATTATTATTAAATTACAGAAATATTTCCGTTTCAGTCTTCCAAATGACCGTCTAATGAAAGCATTCCGCCGCTTAAAAACATCCAAGTAAACCTGTTGTTTCCTTATCTGTCTACATTGAATAATTAGTGGGAAGCGAAGGTTGCCTTGAACTAATGTACACTTGGGGATTTTTCTCTGTAATAGGTGCATTTGAGACGTCTGGGTATTTTTTGAAAAAATGTCCTTTCCCGAGTAAAAAAAGTTTGGGGAAAGACCTTTCTCAGGTGATCTCGTCCCAAATTGATTGAAAAGTCAGAACGTGTCAAGGAGAAAAAACAGAACCAAAATTCAAGGAAGAAGCTCGAGGTCAGAGAATTAACAGTATAGTTATTATTATCCCAATTGGAACGGCAATAAAAATAAGAGCACTACGAGGAGTGTTCATATGCACGGCCCGGCAAATGGGAAATTTATATACTACCAGTGTTTTTATTTTCAAAACGTTCCTGGTACAATCATAAAAAAGTTCTGTAGTGTGGGAGAGAATTCCTTCTCGAAACTTTTTATGTCGGTCCAATTGGGATTAGAAATACTATACTATAATATAATGAAAAACTTTTTAACAAAAAATTAAACCGACGAAAAAATCAACTGAAAAGCAAAAAATAAACCTTCTTAGTCTAAATGATAATTGAGCTCCTAAACTAATGTAAGTAATTGATTTTGAGTCGGCGCCAAAGATACAATTATCGAAGATCATTATCTATGAAAGAAGTCATCAAAACGCAGCCGTGCATCTCGCTGCCATCATTTTACGCTTCACCTAATTCAATTGCTAGTTTGTTTGGCGCCGACTCAAAATCAGTTACTTACATTAGTTTAGGAGCTCAATTATCATTTAGACTAAGGTTTATTTTATTTTTTGCTTTTCAGTTGATTTTTTCGTCGGTTTAATTTTGTTAAAAGTTTTAATTTTTACTTTTCAGTTCCGTATTTCGTCGGTTTAATTTTTTGTTAAAAGTTTTTATTTTTCAATTTTTGTGGCTAAAATCTACCAATTACTACCTACTTGTTTTTGATTACTTCCAAAATACTTACCCACTTATCCTTTTTTGTTCGTTATTTCGTCTGTTTATTTTTTTTTTCTATTTTTTTTATTTTTCATTTTTTTGTTTGTTCTGGTTAGTTTATTTCATTACTTTGTATATCATTCCATCCTCTCATAAAATATACTGATTTTGACGGATGTGGAACAAGAATAATGTCAGTAGCGATCTGTCATTGTCAACTACGTATGTGTGTGCCAATGTTCACTAGTGAAAAATCAATTATCCCCTATTTTTCTACCCGTAAGGGTGGCTAATTTCTTTCGAAATCCAAATATAAGGTATACCCTATCTATTAAAAAAAGAATCATCCAAATCGAAGAACCCAGTACAAAGTTATGCCTGATAGAATCGGTTAACGGACCAGAATTCAGAGGGTGAGTGATCAATATCCTTCATTTCGCTACCCTTAGGGGTGGATTTCATCTTTTAAATTCAAATGGGACCAAATTCGAAGTACACCCTATCCACTGAAGAATTATCGGAATCGGACGCCTCAGTAAAAAGTTATGCGTGATCATACATAAAAAAATATGATGGAAAAAAAAATATACGGGTCGAATAGAGAACCTCCTCCTTTTTGGTTTCGTCGGTTAAAAAAGAGGCAGACAAGAGGGTGACTGAACTACAGTCCTTATAACCCATTAGAAATAATTCAGAAATTACACGAGGAGTTAGCTTTAAAATAAACATAACTAAAAAAACTGCCTTCTGAAAAGAAAAAATAATTGATAAAAAAAACCTTTTTAAGGACAAGCTTCTATTCAAATGCGCTAAAAAGTTTAAAATAATGGCTTTGGATGTGCGACGTAGATTATTCCGTGAGTTATACATGGTGATTCGAAAGTACTTTGACAAACTTCAGGAGGTGATTCCTCACAATATTCTAATATGAATTATCCAAATGAATATATGTCCGGAAACGCTTCGTTTCCAAGATACAGGGTGTTGAAGTTTTATTTTTATTTTCGTTTTTTTCAAATAACTTTCGAAATACTGACCTTAATTGAACGAAAATTGCTAGAGGTTTATTGAGGTGTCGAATTCGAACCTGATGTTATTATTGCTCTTACTCGTAGGGAGCGCCACCTACACGTCTTTCTTTTTTGAAGATTTATAACTTTTTTGAGCGTACTTCTAGCACATTGTTCAGTAAAAAAATCAATTCCCCTATCATATCTACGTAAAAAAGCTACCCTTGTTACAAGTCGCTATAAGCAACCGTTTTCTAGATATTTGGCTTGAAAATTTCAACTCGATTATTTGATAATCGATGCGTGTTGAAGTTATTACCATTATTTTGCATTTTCCACAAGAATGCTTAGGAAATTAATTTGAAGTTTAAGTAAGTAGTTTTGGTAATTACATATTATGTGACAGTTAAACGTTTTGTTGTTTTGTTGAAGTTTCTGTAAGTTTTAAAAAACTAATTTTGAAAAAAAGGATTATTTAAACAATAATGCTCATATAGCCGATATGCATTTCGTTTATGGCCTTGGATGACAAAGAAGACTCTAAAAGTCATAATTGGCATTTCGCTATAGGGAAGCAACAAAAAATATTTTGTGGCCATCGGTTTATTTTTTTCCTGGAAGTAAAAAGAAGTTACAAAAACAGCCTTATATAACATTTAATTTTTTAAAACATTTTCAAATATTACACGATACCGAAATTAAAGAAATTTTTTTTCAGTACTTTGTTATATATGGCTGTTTTTGGTTTTTTATTATTTCCGTGAAAATAATAAACCGAAACCTAAATTGTTTATAACAACTTGCTTACTCAATAAACAATGAAATTATTGATAAAAATAAAATGAAATGGTTAGGCTATAGAGAATGCCAATTAAGTATTTAAAAAGAAAAAAATTTCATAATTAATTATTTAAAACAAACGAAATATATGAAGATGATTATAAACAATAAAAAAAATTATTTAAGTTTTTTATTAAATCATTATTTTGTCTTGAAAATGAAATGGTGAGAAATAATTATTTAAAAATATTATACTTGTCAATTTATGTATAAACAATTTCTTAACAAATGACGTAGAGAATTTTTATGCTACGTTAATCAATGCCACTGTTAGATGCAAAAACAGCTGTATAATAACATTTGTCAACAACACATGTTGTTACAATTTTTTTTTAATATTTTATTTTTTGTTCATTTGCAAAAATTATAAAAAACAAAATATGAAACTTTCATCAAGTGATTTTGTTGAGTATGTATATGAGGAAGGCTCCAAGAAGCAAAAAATGTATAGGTCAATTATTTGAACTTTTATGTCGACTTTTGTAAAACAGAGATTGGATAAAAATTTGTTAATTAACAATCGTATAACTTTTTGAAAAATCGACATAATTTTTTTTTCTAACAGGGCTTCATTCTCTCAAGTGTTCTGATGACACCATAATCATTTCAAATTTTTCAATTCATATTTAATACTAAAAATTATTTTGTGTGATATACTGTCTCCAGCGGTGTTGCGCTCATGCCGTAAAAATTATTATTTATAGACATATAATTCCAAGAGTCGGTTTTTAATTGAAGCAAGCAAGCGAAGCAAGACGTATTTATCAGGAGCGATTTCCTAATCGAGTACTGCCTTCAGCTCCAACATTTACCAGTCTCCACCGTCGTTTGGCAGAAATAGGTAGCTTTAAGAGGGCACCTGATATTATTGGAAGACCACAAGCAATTCGAACCCCAGAATTGGAAGAAGCTGTTTTGAACGCTCTCGAGGAGAATCCAGAAACAAGTATAAGATCGTCAAATTCATTTCCTAAACATTCTTGTGAAAAATGCAAAATAATGGTAATAACTTCAACACGCATCGATTATCAAATTATCGACTTCAAATTTTCAAGTCCAAATATCTAGAAAACGGTTGCTTATAGCGACTTGTAACAGGGATAGCTTTTTTACGTAGTTATGTTAGAGGAATTGATTTTTTTAATGAAAAATGTGCTAGAAGTACGCTCAAAAAAATTATGAATCTTCAAAAAAGAAAAAGACGTGTAGGTGGCGCCCCCTACGAGTAAAAGCAATAATAACATCAGGTTCGCATTCGACACCTCAAAAAACCTCTCAATACCAATTTTCGTTTTAATTAAGGGCAGTATTTCGAAAGTTATTTAAAAAAAAAACGAAAATAAAAATGAAACTTTAACACCCTGTAGACTCGAAATGATTTTAGACTACATGCAACCCCTATACTCATTCGAAACATGAATTGACGGATCTGGATGGGCCCCGAGTATAGAATCACAATCAACTGCGGACATAGTCTGGTATACAGACGGTTCAAAGACAGTTGAAGGAACGGGAGCAGGAATACATGGGGTAAGGCCAAGAAGGGACTACATAATACCACTTGGCAAATGCTCCACGATATTCCAAGCTGAAACACATGCTATTATGGTATGCATTCAAAAGAATCTAGAAAGTGGTTATAGGAAAAAACACATATACATTCTATCTGACTGTCAAAGTGCTATCAAAGCACTCAACTCTATACAGATAAAGTCCAATCTGGTCTGGGACTGCCTCCAGAACCTCATCGAGCTGGCAAAACACAACAAGGTCACCAGGTCATAGAGGCATTGACGGCAACGTAAAAGCGGACCAGCTAGCTAGACAAGCATCTGAAACGCTATTCACAGGGCCAGAACCTGTACATGGGATTAGCAAAAACCGATGCAGGACCCTGATCGACGAGTGGATAAAAAGAAGACACCAACAATATTGGGATCAAACTGTCGGGCAAATACACAGCAAAGTCATGGTAGGGCACCCAAACCGGACCCTGACGGCTGACCTTCTGAACCTGAACAGAACGACGGCACGTATAATAATAGGTCTGTTGACTGGACACTGCGGCCTAAGAAAACACCTAAACACCATGGGAGTACGCAGGGAAACCGTGGAGTGTAGGCTATGTGATGAAGAGGAGGAAACATCCTCTCATATTATCTTCGACTGTGACGCCCTAAGTAGAAGGCGACACAGAACCTTTGGAGAGATCAGCCCGGAAACAGGCATGAATCCGAAGAACCTTATCAACAGGCTTCTAAACCTAATTAAAGGCACAAACCTGTTTGAATGAGGAACCACTGACGACAGAGTGATACAATAGACCCCAGCTGGTCGCAGTTTCAAGGGAAGCTAAGTGCCAACCCTGTATCTGGCTCGTCAGCTTTCAACCAACCTACACCCTGTATCTTGGAAACGAGGCTTTTCCGGACATATATTTATTTGGACAATTCATATTAGAATATTGTGAGGAATCACCTCCTGAAGTTTGTCAAAGTACTTTTGAATCACCCTGTAGATTCAAGAGCTTGTCGCGCAAAGTTTTCAGTTCGAATACAAAAGCGACAAGCTTTTGAATCTATAAGTCACGGAGTAACCTACGTCACACATCCAAAGCAATTATTTTTAACTTTTTAGTGCATTTGAATAACAGCTTGTCTTTAAAAATTGTTTTTTAATAATTATTTTATTTTAGGCCCGTTTCACAAAGGACCGATTATCAGTGCTGATGATCGGTCGCCACCGATCATCAGTCGAATTAAATTATTTTCACAAACGCATGATCATCAGTCGTCAACATGTATGTGAGAAGTACACAGCAACGCTTTGTTGTCGCTTTGTGTGTAAAAAGGTTAATAGAAAGAAGAATAAAAGAAACGAAACTCCAGAAGTATTTGGGTTCGTCCTTTATGTCTACAAAGGGAAAAAACAATGGCTAGAAATTGCATGTGATTTTGCTCAGTAAGCTAATTTTCCAAATTGTCTCGGCAATATTTCAGCCACTTCTTCCCAAGCTTTATTTTTCGCATCACAATTTTTCTACTCTCCTGAAGATGTATCTCAGATACATAGTTTTCGTTCTAGTGATGTTCTTAATAGTTCAGTATCAAAACGATATTTTTCTTTACTACTTGCCATTTTGTGTCGCACACATTACAAAAAAACATTGAAAACGTTTTAAAACTTGCTAGGCCAGTGCTGAAGCCTTTGAAAATGGTAAAAAGTGAAAAAAAATAATAGTAGGATGAAACCCATTGGAGAAGGAAGAGAATATAACAAAAATGAAAGGAAAAATAATTTACGGGCGATCTGAGGTCGGGAAGTGGAAGGGGGTGAGTTTTTAAGGGTAAAAAACGGTTTATCTCAATTTCCAGCAAAACTACAAGTCCTATGGAAAAAACTTAAATGAAAAAGTTGTAGGTAATGAAAAGATCTACAACTTTTGTATCCACCTTTTTTCAAATAACCTCAAAATTTATGTGAAAAATTCAAATAACCTAGTTTTTGGTTTTTTATTTTTATCTTCTACAATTTTTTTTTTCGCGAAATTTAATGAAAATATTTTTTTTTATGTTCCAAACACACTGTAATTTTTTTTATTTAAAATATTCATTTTTTCACCTTATTTTGACTTAATATCGAAAAAGCACCCTAATTTTCAATCGAAAATTCTCCCGTCAAAATATCAGATTTAAAAAAAAAGTCGGTGGGCTTTTTGTTCGTTGAAATCTCTACTTTCTGATGGTATAAAAAAAAGTACATTACTATGACAGAAAATGCAAAGAAACGAAAAAAACTCGAATCCGAATTTAATAAGACATCTACAATATTTTGAGACATGTTGAAAAGGGAAAGATTCTCAATTGAATATTGATAGAAAGCTTTTTCTGTGAATTGAAAAATCCATGATTAAAATGAAGTTATTTTTAGTGAATGTCTAACAGAAAACAACTACTTCCCCGGCTAAAGCCACGCTGGACATTGAACTACATCTGATAGATATTCAGTCGCAGATGATTCCACATCTGACTTTATGAACATCCTGTTTATATTTTCCACAAATCAATTTTGAGACAGTTGTAGAATCTTCTTTAAATTATATGCGTAGATGCCTATTTATTACTATTTTAAGATAACTTATATACCTGAGTGTCCTACGGAAAATTTTAGCCCATCAAAAGGTATTTCATAGAGAAGTGGGGAAGGGGCTAGGAGGGTCTGGGCCTTACTACCTGTTATTTCTTTGCATTTTCTGAGAACATTTACCATAGTAATGTATTTTTTTTACACTATCAGAAAGTAGAGATTTCAACGAACAAAAAGCCCACAGACTTTTTCAAAAAACCTTATATTCTGACGGGAGAATTTCTGATTGAAAATTAGGGTGCTTCTTCGATTTTAAGTCAAAATAAGGTGAAAAAATAAATATTTTAAATAAAAAAAATTACAGTGTGTTTGGGACATAAAATTGTAAGTTTTCACCAAATTTCGTGGAAATTTTTTTTTTTTGTAAAAGGTAAAAATAAAAAACCAAAAACTTGGTTATTTGAATTTTTCATATAAATTTTGACGTTATGTGAAAAAAGTGTGAATACCAAAGTTCTAGATCTTTTTATTACCTACAACTTTGCCATTTAACTTTTTTCCATAGGATTTGTAGTTTTGTCGGAAATCAAGATAAACCGTTTTTTACCCTTAAAAACTCACCCCCTTCCACTTCCCGACCTCAGATCGCCCGTAAATTATTTTTCCCTTCATTTTTGTTATATTCTATTCCTTTTCCACTGAGTTTCATTCTACTATAATTTTTTTTTTGTTTCAAAAATTATCGACCCTGGTCTATGCTCAATAGCAACGTGACAGTAATGCATCGAAACCGCAACTGATGATACGCGTGCATGTGAAAATCTCTATTTAATCAAATGGCTCAGAGTCCAACCCATGATGCGCACATGCCACGGGCTAGACCGACGCCCGTGCGTTTTTTAACGATCGACCGATGATACGCGGACATGTGAACGATCCATTTAAAACAATGGATAGGACGGATCGTCAGTCCTGATCATCGGTCCTTGTGAAACGGGTCTTATGCTTTTTAGTAAGTACGTCTTAATCTATGCATTTTTGTTAATGCATCATGTCATCATGAGGTCTTTTTCCCGTAAGTCGTGAGTTCTTCAATTAGGAGACCATCTAAAGATTAACTCGTCCGCCATCTTGGAGTTGCCATCTTGAATTTATGAATTTTGACACGAAATTTTGACCATAATCACAGAGATCGCCCGCCATCTTGGAGCCGCCATTTTGATTTTATGAATTTTGACCAAAAAATCATAATCTCCGACCTCGAAAACCCCCACATACCAATTTTGAATAGAATTGGACCATAATCATAGAGATCGTCGGCCATATTGGAGCCGCCATTTTTATTTTACGAATTTTGACAAAAAATTCATAATCCCCCACATACCAATTTTTAGTCGAATCGGACCATAAACACAAATCTCGTCCGCCATCTTAGAGCCGCCATTTTGTTTTTTTCTCGTAACAAAAATTCCATAATGGATTGTCACGGGAACTATGAACACCTTCCAAATTTCACGTTAATCAGGCAACTAGAAGTGGGTCAAATTTAACTTGCCAGATTTGATCACCGGGGCAGGTGAAACTAAATAAATGCTTGTAAAAAGGGGTCGTTAAATATTATACCGACGAGGAGCAACTAGCGCATGAGTGGATTCGTGTGAAGAATTGGAAGAAGCTTAAGATGGATACTTCGTTGTCCCCACCACAACAAAATGTCGCTATACCCGCTGAAAAACCGAAACAGACAACTAATTACGCCCAACCTCCCATTATTTCAATGGAAACCAGAATTTTAACGATTTACACAAATTTGTTAAGAGGCACGTTTATTCTCAACTTAAAATTATCAACGATAAGGTTATTGAAATCAACGACAAAGAACCGAGCGGTTTCACATTTCTAATAAATCAAGCACTCTTATGAGAACCAACAAGATTATCAAGGTTATAGTAAACAAACTGCACTATAGTGTAAAGCCTTCGGCAAAAAGAAAATATAAAATTCTAGAAGCTATTCCTAAAACTAAATTACAAGATTAAGCAGCCCATAATAGTTATTTATGTAATAAGGATCATAAAGACGATCATTATGGTACAAGACGTAAATGTTATTGGGCGAGACGTAGCCGAGTTTATGATTCGTATTACATAACATTTATATTAATACATTTTCGAAAAATTAAAAACTGCATTTTTGACATGTCACAATGACAACTATTTTTAAAGGAGTAAGTATATGTGTAGTTTCAAATATTAGTAGGTTAGTGAGCTGTGCTTTGCCTAAGATGTCTAAAAACCCTGGTGAATGAACTGATTCGATATTGTTTAGATTTTTGAGGGGACACCACCTGTTACTTCAACAGAGCTTCTCTCTCTGTGGTAGATGGCGCCGTCCAAAAATGTTTGTCTATATTCTCGCTTAATGTCAGAACCTAATTTCTGACATCTGGAGCATCTGATATGAAATTATTTTCAGTGTTTTGTCGGTATCTATGCGTTTTCCATCTCTTTGATATAGCTTATTCCTGAGTTTGTTCTTCAAACAATCACTCGTTAATCAGTTCATTAGTGCGTGAGGAATTGTTTATTTTGAGGTAGTGTAGTGTGTAAGGATACTTTTTGTAGAATGGGCCACATTTGTATTTTGTGTGGACTAAAGCCGCAGATTTTTCGCGAATTTTCGCCTGTATTCAATACCAAAAGCAAGTACAAATCTTGACGAATTGACTAATAATGATATTTCCATAGTTCATTATATTGTATGCCTTGAATTTTTTGTCTTCTGCAATTTAATGACAATTTCATTTCCAATTCACCGTCTGTCAAAATGAAGTTAACCTCAAATTGAAATCGTACAAAATACGAAAAACAACACGACAGTGCTTTCTTTGGACAATGTTCGAGGGCTTCGAATTCTAGCTTTGCTATTGGTGAAGTTTGACAGATGTCTCTTTTCAACCAATAGCAAAGCTAGAATTAGAACCCGCGCACAGTTCGCCTCAAAAGGAAATCTGAGGAAATAAATATACCCTATTACTGAATTGAAACTAAATCGAAATTGGCGCCATCTGACACGCCAGTAATCTCTATTATCAAGTAGGCCAAGTGTCGCCAAGTCGATCCCAAACTTCTGCAGGTATAAGTGCAAGCACCAGGGTTTTTATACATCTTAGCTTTGCCATTTCCTTGACAACATCAGGTTGTAACGGCAATATTTATTTATCTGCTGTCAAACACAATTGTCACGTAGAATTAAATAATAATGAGTGATTCTGAAACTGGTAGTTTTTCTTCTGATTTGGAAGAAATGACGCGAAATATCGTGGACTCCCTTTTGCCGGAAAAATCACGGAGTGTATATGAAATGGCGTTTAATCGGTACGAAGAATGGTGTTCTACTAAGAAAATCAAGAATATCACTCAGGAAAAAGTATTGTTGGCTTACTTTGAATGCTTATCTAAGAAAAGAAAACCACCTTCTCTCTGGTCGTATTATTCGACGATAAGAAGTATTTTATTAACAAGAAAAAACGTCGATATTAGTAAGTACCTACAGCTAGCTGGTTGCATTACTAAACAAGATGTCACAAAGGTTTTAACGGAAGCATCAGATGATACATATTTATTTAAAAAAGTTGCTATGATAATTGGACTAAGTGGAGCATGCAGAAGAGAGGAACTGACAAATATGCTCGTTGAAAATGTGATAGATGAAGGATCCGTTTTTAGAATTACTTTACCGAATACAAAAACAAAGGTTATGCGAGAATTTTTTGTAATATCTGGGAATATCTCATGATTGAATATGGTAGAACTTGCCAGACAATATGTGAAAATACGACCTTGAAACGAACCGTCGACGTTTTTTCGTCACTTATAAAGATAAGAAATGCACGAAACAACCCGTCTGCTTCATTTTTGGCCGATTCTGGAGCTGATCTGTGTACCGTGAAACGCCATGGCGGATGAAAAAGCCATACTGTTGCTGACGGTTACATCGAAAATTCGATAGAGCAGAAGAAAAAAATATCAGTAGGTAGTTTGTAAAATTGTAGTAGGTAATTGCTCTTTTACCATTTATAATAAATAGTTTTGTACATAGTTATGCATTTTGAATAAACTTTTATTTATCTCACCATCACATAGAATTTCATTATGGTACTAAGTACCATAATGAGCTTACTTATGTCATCAAAATTGAGTGACATAACGTTGTCATTATGACATGACATCAGATAAATATGCTTATGCTCGTTTTTGAACACGATTAAAGTATAGGCATAATCTATGGTGCAGAATCTCCGACATTATGAGTTCCACAGTAGAAATATCCCCCCTGATGAAATCATTGTTAGTACCACAGTGTAAAAGGAGCTAAAATACTCAAAAATAATGTCCCAAAGAGCCACGTTGTGTGATATATATAGGGAAACATCTGACAGCACAATGTGACGAATTGAAGGACATCCGGCTAATTGCCTAGGATGCCTTATAGCCGAGTAGGAGATTGAAAGACAAACAAACCAAGGAACTCACCATACCAAATCACCCACAAAGGAAAACACAGCCACAGATAACAGAACACTATGTGTAGACCAGCGCAAGAACCCAGAAAATCATATTCACGCCAAGTGATCTGATAATTATTATAGAATAGAATGCCAATGGACTGGCTACAACATTAATTGCAGGTAGTCCTAGATATAGGCCAAATAGATGTGTGTCTAATATCTTGGACACACTTTACTAAAGAATCGTTTATTGAATTCCAAGGATATAAAGTATATCATACCTTACACCCAGAAAACGCAGCTAAAGGAATCCACCAGGCACCAAGAGATGGGTTATAAAATAGAGGAATTCAAAGCCACTTCAAAAATGTATTGAAACCAAAAAGTTTTAAATTATTGTTGCGGCAATATATTGTCCGATCAACCACATTATAAAAAAAAGAACAATATGTAGATTTCTTACAAATGCATGCTACTGATTCATCATTAGGATCAGTAATGCTATCCATTGGGTTTCAAGACTAATAACGACTAAAAGCAGAGAACAATTTCAAGCTACCAAGCAATTGTGATACCCTATCAACAGCAAATCATCTTCTGACCGATCGATTCAAACAAAATTTCTGATTTGATGAATTTCTTCATGACAAAAACATATCTATGAACTACATACAAGTTATAAAAGCGTGGGATTTGGACTTTCGCTATTTCCCATTGTTCTCACAGTTCACAGCAATTCAGATTGGCAGAGCAGTTCCGCTAAAATCTAAATCTAACAAGCGGCCTGGAACGGTACTCCCAATATTACCACAAAAACAAAAGGTAACCATTACCCACGCGAAATTGATTTGTAAGGAGCGCAAAATAAGACCGAAATTGCATCAATCCAGAGCACCTAGGGATAAAACAAAAAAGAATCACTCTGAACGCACTTCAAATGATAGGTCAACTAATTATTCTCCTTGGAAAACTTTTGGAGGATAAAAAGAACCACTGCACAGCACCTACCGATGAGGAATTGAAATTAAAGATGGGTTAGAAATAAAACAGAACAGAAAGCAAACAGGTTTGCAGACCACTTGGAGAACATATTCGGGACAAAAATATTGGCTCTTGGGAAGAAAATCTGTTCTGCCAACCTTTAACAAAATACTCGTGTATAAACAGATTCTTAAGCGCATATAGACACGAGGTATTTCAACTCCGGGGTTGTAACAAAGAGAACAACAACTCAAGTTATGCAAAGATTCCAAAACAAAGTATTAAGGAAGATCATAGATCATTCATGCTTAAGACGCTAAAAAATTGTTGGATAGGCACATTAGGGATACAGTGTTGGCAAACCAACCTCTACACAAGGATCTATATGCCTACACAACAAGCAAATCTACAGAAACAGCATTACACCAACTCGTAGAGAAGGTGGAAACTGCTCTGAAAAACAAAGAGGTCTTGCTGGGTGCATTCCTAGACATCGAAGGAGCATTCAACAATACATCTTTAAACTCAATCTCAAGGGCATTGAGAAGAAAAGGCATCAATGAGACCTGCTGCAGGTGGATAGACTGCATGCTAAGAGAAGGAATAATCTACTCCTCTCTAGTGGGAGAAACACTGGTAGCCAAGGTCACCAGGGGCTATCCGCAAGGGAATGTCCCCATTGCTCTGGAACCTGGTGGTGGGAGACCTGCTAATCACACTAGAAAGAAATGGACCAAAATCACACACACCACAGTTAGGGAGATAATGCAAACGGCCCTAAATCTGGTCAGTATATGGATAAATGAAGAGGATTTAAATCAACCATTGTAGCTTTTACCCGAAGAAGGAAGCTAGAGGGCCTGGGACCTCTATTCCTCCAAGGGGCCAACATCCAGCTATCGGGGGAAGTTAAATATCTCGGGGTAATCCTAGACTCAAAATTAACCTGGAACTAACAACTGGCAAAAGTAAAGAAGAAACCGAGGTGACATTGATGGTAGCCAGACGAGCACACGGAAAAACATGGGGGCTAAGTCCCAAAATGGTGTATTGGACATTCAATACTGTGTTGAAACCCATGGTCACCTGTGCATCTTTGGTGTGGTGGACAAAGATAACCCAAAAAATAGCCGCGGCTAGTTGAGCAAGGTACAAAGACTTGCCTGCCTCAGCATAATGACAACTATGAAAACAACACCAACAGCAGCCACCATTGGATCTTCCACCGATTGGCATAACAATCATGGAGAAGGCAAGAATGGGATTTCTAAGGCTACAAAATACGAGCAACAGCCCAACAAGATGAGGAAAATGGGAGGTAACATTCTTGAATGAAACCAACCCACCACACAACTCCTAGATACTTCTTTGACACCACGAGATCATACAAGACCTAAGGGAATGAACAGATGACACCATCAAGAGCTAACTTGGAGATAGGATCCAAGACCAAGGAAGGAACTGGTGCTGGTATATACACTGAAGGGAGAAACTCCCAACTGAGCACTTCACTGGGAATAAACACTTCCGTATTCCAAGCGGAAATGTACGCAATCTTGCAATGCGTGAGAGAAAACAACATGAGGGAAGTGCGCAATGAAGGCTCTCACAACCAAAAGTGTCAAGACTGGTTGGAATGCCGAAAAACTCAGGCCCTGCAGAACCAACAAAATAACTTTGATGTTCCAGGACACTGTGGCATCGAGGGCAACGAAAAAGCTGATGAACTAGCTAGGACGGACTCATCAACTCTATATATTGGCCCAGAACCTACACTTGGAGTGACAAAATCGGCCTCCGGAGGCTGCATACGGGACTGGGTCAAACGAAAACAAAGAGAACGCTGGAAGGAAGCCCCTCTCATACACCACGGGAAAACATTTATTATAGAACCGTCGAAGCGAAGAACTGAAGAACTACTCAAGATGTGTAGGAACCAAGTTGGAACAATAACGGGCCTTCTCACTGGTCACAGCCCAATGAGAGGACACCTGCACAAAATGGGGCTGTACAACGGAGAACTTTCCTGCAGAGAATGTGGCAAAGAGACAGAAACGGCCAAACATATATTGTCAGAATGAGAGGCCCCAGACCGCAAAAGACAAGCAATATTCGGACAGCCAAGGCTAACCCCCAAAGAATACAGTAGACAACCGGTGAAGAACCTGTACAGACTGGTACAGGGGACTAGGGTTACGGAGTGGGTGCTGTAAAGCAAAACCGGAAGGCACAAAAAGCCCAAGAGGCTGAGGTGCAGCTGGCGACGAGACTAGCATCCGATGAAAGAAAGATCATAGATGCAGGCTGATACTTCAGAAACAGAGACCTCCACCGGGACCTGGAACCTGTGAGTCAGGCGATTAGTAAATTTACGGTTTTCGGACAACACGAATCAGACAAGAAACTTCAAGAGGATCAAACCTTATGAGTGAGTAAAGTTATTAGAACCGAATAATTGCCTTGGAGTAAAACAGTGAAGTTTCATTGGTCGAACCTTTGATCAGATTCTGGATGAAAGCGACAGTAAGTAACTCTTTTAAATTAAGACGCCTTTTTTCTATTTCATATATGTTGGTAAAAAGTTATTGTATAATTCAAAAGTTATTGTTAAATACCCCACTAATATATCCCATGTATTTTTTTGGCAAAAATACATAATTTATATATTGTCTGAAAAAATGTGTAAAGCATGTGTATGTTCTGACATGATCATTAGGGTCGGCAAACTTTAAAATTATAGTCTTAGGAATTCATTCCATTGCATTCCGTATAAATTCTTGGAATATCAAGTAGCTGAATGGAATTGCAGTCCACACATTTTACCCAGTGGTTTACTCATCGTCACAAACGAACATTCATAAAAGCTTCAATCAGTCATAGTACGTGTTTTCTGGAGAAACAAATACGTTATTGATGATGCGCAATCACATGAAACGTTTGGTAAGATGGTCAAATATGAAATATTGAATAATTTAGAATTGTTGGTGAAATTAAATCAGTAGATCCACCAGTGAGGATACATTATCATCTCGTTGCCCTCATCCCTTTCAAAATGGCAGCCAAAGAGATCCATAATTTATTTTAATAATAACTCGTCAACAGCAATTCTTTCTCTTTAAACGCCAATTTTATAAAATCCTAGAGAAATAGTTTTTTCATCATCATCATATGAGTTATTTCTAAACAGCCTCTCCCAAATAGTTAATACTGCTTTATATTGTTAATGAGTACAAATTCGGCTTTCAATTTAGGACCAGGCTAAGTATTGAAGTTCGAATCAAATCTGGAATGTTTTTTGTCAAAAATAATATGAGGGGAGTCTGAAAAGTTGCACATGAAGATGGCAGCACTCGTCAACAATAGCTAGGGAATGTATTTGCGCATCTTTTGAAAGGTACTCGCCAAAATTGCCGCCATTTTGGAAGCGCAGTTGTTCGACAATCGGTGGAGTGAGTCGATGTGAGTGTTTTTGTGAAAATGGAAAAAATCGAGTATTGAGCTATCATTAAATATTTGTTCTTGAAAAGCAATACGTCTACGCAAATCAAAAAAGAGTTAGACGCTGGACTCCATCATTTACCACTGTGAAATTTTGGGCAGCTGTTTATTATCTACTCAACTTTTCACTGGGTGTATTTGCCAAAAGTGATATTGAAAGTACAATTGATTTGCATTATTGCCTATTAAAATTCTTTCGAATCTCATTTCAATAAAATTACCCGTCGCCAATAAAAATTGGGTCACAGAAAAATATGTCAGTCCGAAAATAAAGGATTGAAAATAAATAAAGTATTCTACGATACTTAACTCGCGAAACAAAAATATTTGTTCCGTTCGGGAGAATCAAGAGAACGAAACGCCGCGCCGACGAGTTCGGTTACTGAAGTTATCATAATATTTTCACGAAAATGTTCACGTATTTTTTCTTTATATGCACAGGTGACCATGCGAATATTTCGACAGCCACAAGGAACAGAATGAGCTTCACAGTAGTTAAATTTTTGGGTTCAACAAACATCGAGAATGCTTTTTCAACTAGTAACAAATGTGAATGTTGAGGTTTTCTGTAATTATACACAATGAAATCATCTCCTGAATTCCTCGCGCAAAATTGCAAATAGCTTGATAAATTTCAAGAATTCTTGTTCCCAAAAATATATGGAACTTATGAAAAAAACTAGGATAAATATTCGTTTAATGAACTCGCGTAATTCGAGATATGCCGTTTGGCAATAATTACGTATTTTTATAAGCTTTTATTTAGTTTCACCTGTCCCGGTGTCTCTCTGTCTGTAATCAAATCTTGAAAGCTAAATTTGACCCATTTCCCCCTGATTAACCTGAAATTTGGCAGGTGTTCACAGTTCCCCCGATAATGCATTATGTAATTTTTCTTACGAGAAAAAACAAAATGGGGGTTGTAAGATGGCGGACGAGATTTGTGTTTATGGTCCGATTCGACTCAAAATTGGTATGTGCGGGTTTTCGGGGTCGAACATTATAAATGTTTTTGTCAAAATTCATAAAATAAAGATGACTGCTCAAAGATGGCCGATGATCTCTGTGATTATGGTTTGATTCTATTCAAAATTGGTATGTGGGGGTTTTCGGGGTCGGAGATTATGAATTTGTATTCAAAATTCACAAATTCAAGATGGCGGCTCCAAGATGGCGGACTAGTTTCGTAATTATGGTCGGAATCTTATCAAAATTGGTATGTGGGGGTTTTCGGGGTTGAAGATTATGATTCATAAAATTAAAATGGTGGCCCCAAGATGGCTGACGATCCCTGTGATTATGGTCCGATTCTATACATAACGATGACGATGCATTAACAAAAATTCATAGATTAAGGCGTACTTACTAAAAAGCACAAAATAAAAAAAATAATTATTTTCAACACACGATGTACGTTACATGAAAATGTCTACTTCAGACCATCCGACAATATCTCTACTGAGAATAATTACGTGAAACTAACAAAAGCGACATTTGAGAATACAATATACCTATAAATATTTATTCGACAACAGCAAGGCTCCGGATGATCGAGGAATTTCGAATTGATCGAGAAGCGACCGTCGCGAATGTTCTAGATCTAAAGTCCAGTGAAGTGCGCGGTTAATTTATTTTTGTTTTGTGAAGCATGTATAAGCGGGGAATAAATAATTTGGTATTTCAATCGCCACGAATCCCAGATTCGTAACAATATGTTTATTAGCAATATTAGCTTGGATCAAGGAGTACGCGAAGAGATGAAATTCGCCTTTTCTGCGCATTCTGCATTAATTTTACTACTTTTGTCGTCAACATTATTTCCTTCGCGCCTATTGGCTCCCTGGTTACGTACATCACAGAGATCGCCAAGCTTTTATTCAAATGCTCTAAAATGTAAAAAATAATTGCTTTGGATGAGCGACCTAGGTTATTCCGTGAGTTATAGATTCAAAAGCTTGTCGCATCTGTATTCGAAATGAAAACTTTGCGCACAAGCTCTTGAATCTATAACTAACGGAATAACCTACGTCGCACATCCAAAGCAATTATTTTTTACTTTTTAGGGCATTTGAATAAAAGCTTGTCTTTTTTTCATTAATTATTTTTTGTCTCCAACACGAATCCGAAATAAAAATGGCGCTCTTTTACGCTTTCCGAGTTATAGCCCTTCAAAGTTGAAAATCCCGTAATTTTCAAGCACTGTTTTCTCACGCCAAAGTCACTTACAATGCCTCCTAATTTTTACCTGCTCAAACTTCACAAACTCAATTACTCATTTGCGACACAATTTGCAACAAAAACAACCGGTTCTACCGAGAAAATCCTCCTTCGACAGTTCATATAGAACATAACCTCTCTTCCTCAACAAACAAACAACCAAACCTCAATATCAGTCAGATGTAAGAGGTTGGGATGTTTGTGTTGTAGATGGAGAATACTTTCAATAAAACCGGTTGTTTTTTGTGTCAATTTTTGCCGTAAATGAGTGATTGAATGTGTAGTTTGTGCTTGTAAAAAGAAGGAGGCATTGTGAGTGATTTTGGCGTGATTTTGGCGTGAGAGAAATAACACCCTTGGAATACCAATTCTATTATTTAACAGTTGACAGAGATAACATTTAGGGTGAGGCAGTCTAGCCTCCACATCTTGGATACGCCACTGATTTGGACATTCCAAAGCACAGTAATTCACGCAGTGACCAGCCACTAATTGCATTTGAGCTCTTCTTTTTTTTCACTTTCCTCATTAACGTTCGGTGGTCGTCCTCCTCGATCATTGTTCCCCGGCTATATGACCGCCGGGAGCGTTTTTATGTGGTGGCTATCGAACCGACACGGCGGCAATTGATTTTTTGCGATATTTTTTTTTCTCGGCAGCATGTTGCGCTATGTTGTGTTGTTTGAGGTTTTTTTTGTTTGTGCAGGCCTCCGAAGAACAATTTAGTGCTAGCTATCCGAATGTGCGCACCATCGCTGTCAAAAAGGTATGGCCTAGCTTTAATTATCACACTGTACATTCACTGATTTATTCGTGTGGAGAACTTTTCTTTCATCCGAGACTATGATAATTTCACCATCATTTTGAGAAACGTAAAAAATGCACGATCAATTTTTGTTCACCTAAACAATGTTTGAAAGAAAAATTCTCCCATCTCATCTAACACCGTTTCATACCTCACTGCCATTTTTCATTTTCGTTTCATAATCACCAATATCACGAGTATATATTGTAGTCTAATCAACAAGTTCAAAAACGTGTTAAATAGATATAAAGCTCCTAAAAATATGAGCGATAGCTCATTCGATTCGGAATGACGTCTAGAAAAATGTTTTTAAGGGTTTATTAGCACGTAAAAAATTGCCATTGTTATTAACAAAATAAGATTAAAAAAAGAAGATATTTCGTTTTTCGTTAATAATTTTTAAGGAATTAGGAAAAAAGATCCTGAAAGAGGAGGAAATTTCCAATAAAAAAGTCCTACCTTCCGGAACTCTATCTCTATTATTTATAATTTTTTTTTAACGCTGAAAATAGGGCTCCGCGAGGTCGTTACGGCATAGGCGCACCGTCTAAAAAGCCGTTATATCACCTAAAATATTTTTTTTATAGTATTAAATATCAATTTAAAAATTTGAATAAATTATGGTGTAATTTAGACACTTGAACGAAAAAAACCTCGGTAAAAAAAAATTTCATGTCGATTTTTCAAAAAGTTACACCATTGTTAATTATCGAATTTTTTTCCAATTTCTGTTTTTATAAATTATGACATAAAAGTTTAAATAATTGGTCTATAAAATGTTCGCTTCGTGGAGCTCTTTCCATTTAGGTACTTGATAGCTTTTCAAAAAATATAATTTATTAATTAAAAAAATTTTTCTATTTAAAAATTTTTTCAATATTTTGGGATTTTTACAAAAAAAAATCTTATTGCATAGGTAAAATTATGATTTAAAAAAATATTCTTAAATATTTTTTTTTATTGTTTATAATAGTTTTTTTTATATTTCAATTGTTTAAATAATTAGTTTTATTCTTAAAAATCATCATTGACCTTTTTCAATGAATTAACAGAGAAATATTTTTATTTTGTAAATAATTTCATTGTTCATTAACTTAACAATTTGTTATAAACAAATAATATTAACCGTTATTTTTTTTTCGAAAACTTCAAAAAATAAAAAAAACAACTATGTATAACAAAGTATAGAAAAAAAATGTTTTGTATTTCTTACAGCATTGTTACATATTATATGATAATGAAATTACAGCCGTTCCATAATTTGTCAAGTTATAAACTGTTATAACTTTTGAACTATAAGAGATACGGTAAAGGACATTCAAGTCGTTTTTATAAAAGATTTATTTATCTTTAAAATGAATTCAAAATCGATTCTGTAACCATTGTTTATCAGTTGTTATAAGCATTTGTTTATAAAAAAATTAGATTTTTTTAAATATTTTTCGAAATTTCATAGCTTATAACTTGTTAAATAATATAGATACAGCTACGTACTCAAGAACTTTTTTGTTCTATGATAAAATATCTTTCTAATTACGTATAAATTATACTACTATACTATATATACTATACTACTATAGATAAAATTCAAAACGTATTATAAGTTCATTTATATTACATTATCATTAAGTTAACTAATTAGTGAAATGTATGGAGTCATACAAATTAGTGACAGTTGAAATTATACTTCATGCTTAATAATTTAGAAAATATACTTGAAAAAAAAATACAAATTAGAAAATAAATTCAATTATTATTTTAGTAAATATTATTTTAGTAAATAAATAATTAAACTTTAGCAGAATATTAATAATTCTAGTGATAAATGAATGAAAATGATCATTAGCAGAATGTTTAAAGATAATAATAAAAATCAGTCCGTAGCTGTATCTATATTATTTAACAAGTTATAAGCTATAAAATTTAAAAAAATATAAATAAAAATCTAAAATTTTTATAAACAAATGCTCATAACAACTGATAAACAATGGTTACAGAATCGATTTTGAATTCATTTTAAAGATAAATAAATCTTTTATAAAAATGACTTGAATGTCCTTTACCGTATCTCTTATAGTTCAAAAGTTATAACAATTTATAACTTGACAAATTATGGAACGGCTGTAATTTCATTATCATATAATATGTAACAATGCTGTAAAAAATACAAAAAAATTTTTTCTATACTTTGTTATACATAGTTGTTTTTGTTATTTTTTGAAGTTTTCGAAAAAAAATATAACTGTTAATATTATTTGTTTATAACAAATTGTTAAGTTAATGAACAATGAAATTATTTATAAACAAAAATTATTTCTTTGTTAATTCATTGAAAAAGGTCAATGATGATTTTTAAGAATAAAATAATTTCTTAACTAATTATTTAAACAATTGAAATATAAAAAAAACCATTATAAACAATTTAAAAAATTATTTAAGAAAACAATTTTTTAAATCATAATTTTACCTATGCAATAAGATGGAAAAAAAAAATTTTTTTAAATCCCAAAATAGTCTGTTTATAAACAATTTCTTAACAAATGACGTAAAATTTTTTTTTTCAATGTTAATTAATACCTATATTAGATGCAAAAACAGCAATAATAAGATATTACCAAAAAAAAATTTTTTATAACATTTTTTTGAAATTTCATTTTTTGTTAATTTAAAAAAATTATAATTAACAAAATAATAAACTTTAATAAAAAAAATTGCATTGCTTTATTAAGTACCTAAATGAAAAGAGCTCCACGAAGCGAAAATTTTATAGACCAATTATTTAAACTTTTAAGTCGTAATTTATAAAAACAGAGATTGGAAAAAAATTAGTTAACTAACAATGGTGTAACTTTTTGAAAAATCGACATGAATTTTTTTTTTACCGAGGTTTTTTTCGTTCGAGTGTCTAGATTACACCATAATTTATTCAAATTTTTAAATTGTTATTTAATACTATAAACAAATTATTTTAGGTGATATAACGGCTTTTTAGACAGTGCGCCTATGCCGTAACGACCTCGCGGAGCCCTATTTTCAGCGTTAAAAAAAAATTTATAAATAATAGAGATAGAGTTCTGGGACTTTTTTATTTAAAATTTCTTCCTCTTTCAGGTACTTTTTTCATAATTCCTTAAATATCATTATTTTAGAAATTATTAACGAAAAACGAAATACCTTCTTTTTTTAATCTTATTTTGTTAATAACAATCTCAATTTTTTACGTGCCAATAAACCCTTAAAAAACATTTTTCTAGACGTCATTCCGAATCGAATGAGCTATCGCTCATATTTTTAGGAGCTTTATATCTATTTAACACGTTTTTGAACTTGTTGATTAGACTATTGTAGCTACCTAGAGTTAACATACTGAAAAAACAAAGTAATTATGACATTATAACTGTTTTTCTTTGAACTTCCTATAATGGCGTGGAGTTTTATAATTAAAGTGTTTACGTTGAAATTGGCGTTTTTTTCTCTGTCAAATTCAGTCGTAATTACCGTCTTTTTCTTGGATAAGCTTGCTTTCAAACTATATTGCCTAGATTTGTGCCTAGGGACAACAATTTTATTTGAATCATTATAAAAAAATTATGATTCCATACATGAAAAAAGGTAATTTATATAAAAACAAGTTGTCCTTCTTCTGTAGGAGAACAAACTATACAGTTTGGATTAGATTGCATTCAACTTGGATGACAATGTTAGCCAAGTGAGGTTAGGAGCTCGTGATTGAAATAACATTAGTGTCATTGGACCCGAGTATTACCTGGTGAATCAATAAAAGAAACCATTTTTAAACATTTCAATTGTCACAACTATCACCAGTGGTTTACAGTTTCAAACAAAAATGTACGAACGCAAGGAAAGGATACCTGAAGATGATTATAAAAATGGATTCAACTGACCTTCCAACTTTTGTAAAAACGACAGGTCCACATACAGGGTGTAATCTAACCTCTTGCTCACCCGCGAATGACAAACGTAGCCTTTTTATAACGAATTACAATGGTTGAAAATCTGCAAAAAAAATTGAAAACATGTTTTGTTCTTGGTAAAATTCGACAAAATTTCAGGTGACCTTCTCAGAGGAAAACTTAGACAATTGCCGAATGCAATGAACATTTAAATCCACATTTTAATAATGTTGAATGTTGAACTGATTGTGTAGTAAATGGTATACATTACAGGCTGCCTGAAATAGTTATTCAATTTCAAACTGAAGAAAACAACTAACCTAACCTTGTTATATAAAAAAAATTTATAATAATAATTTTTATAATAATTTATTCACAGGATAGAGAAAAAAAATTAAAAAGAATAAATTAGAGCCTAATCTACTATTGACTACATACCCTGCGTGGCACTATATATATATATATATATATATATATATATATATATATATATATATATATATATATATAGTGAATTCTTTTCTCGGCTGTACTTATATTATTTTGAGGAATTAGCGGGTATTCAGTCTGGTTTTATACAAAGAAAAACTCTTCTTTACTTTTCCAAGCTTCCGACAATTTATTTTGTCTTTATCAAGGCTAAAAAATAAGAATGGTTGAAAAATATAAAATATGAAAAATTGGTATGAACTGAACTTACATGTAAAATGAGTTAAATTAACGAACTTCAAAAAATTGTCACAATGATAGACATTTGCATTTTTTATATATAATTGGAGGAGATTTTAGAATGAATAATCGATGTTCTATGGAAGTAAGGATATCAAAACGTTATCGATTGTATATCTCGCAAATACATAATTTTTATCATCAAACAGAAACGTTGCTGAAAAAAAAAATTTGTGAAATCGATATTACATCTCAAATTAAATTTTTACAGGTATGTATTTCTTGAATTGAATAAAATTATAATTTACCTTTCTACTCGACTTTCTTACTCCAATTGTGGTTTCACATGAACAATTCTATTGATTCCGAATGGAGGACTGAAATGTAATCGACACGTAAGAATCATTTTCTTGATTTATAAATTCATGTTTTTTTTAATAAAGAGGGAAAAACATATTGGTAGGCAATTGTATTTTAGTTGTAGCTCCATGACTATAAGATGAATGTGCATTGTTTTTGGTTTTGGTTAGTTAAATAGTTGTCTGTCATAAAAATACAATTGTCAACCTTCTGTTATTCTGGTAATAAATCATGTTACTAAACTGCTGTGCATTCATTACTCTGTAAACAGAACACTGTGACGTAACACAGTTGTAAGTTAATCGTACTAATATGCAACTGTACGAGTGTTTTTTAAATCTCAATATCTCCTGCATTTTTCAATGAATCAATGAAATTATGAAAACATGTCGAGATAGTCTCGATTCTCCATCAAACGTACTCGTACGTATTTTTTTATGCAAATTCCTAATTGTAATATGATGTTTTGAATTCATATCGAAAACGTTAGCTTTCAACATTGAATGATTTCACCTATCGTTGACGAGCTTCTTCTCGGTATATAAAAATATTTATTATTCAGGTGTTGCAAAAATAAATATTTTTTCAATTCCTAATGTTCCGCATTGTAACATAGTTTGCAAATTTTATACTGCCACCAATTGGTAAAATGAGTTGTCTGCCCGATTCGCAAAACTTTTGCTTTTTTTGGTAGAGTACAAATACGATTTTTTTTTTTCATTTTACCCTCATTTCCTCATACAGACGAGGTTGCAAATTAATGAAAACATTCTACGCAGGACATCTCCACTTGCAACCATTATTTGAAACTTTTGTAATAATTTTGATACTTATTTCAATAAAAAAAAAACCATTTAATGAAAAAATATATTTTCCGTTTGACGCAAGAGGTTGCAAATTAAAACTCTTGTCAAAAACATTATTTTAGTTATTTTTTCGAGTTTGCAGAACTTTTGGAATCGAAAAATAAGGAATAACAACAATTATTTTTTTCGATAAAACAGACATTCCCGTTTTGTGTGAGTGGTTGCAAATTTATCAGAGGATGTAAATTGCTATTTATCAAAACTTCGAAAGTTTGCAGAACTTTTGTAAATTTTTCCGCGCTAATAATGTGAAAATTCATCAAATCCTGATTTTCAACATCTTCCGTTCAGAAAAAAGGGTTGCTAAGTCAGGCTACATATCATATGAAAGTCCTCTTCACTCTACTGAAGTTTTGAAACTTTTGTAATTATTATTAAATTTTGGGAAAATCATGTCTATCTCTATCGACCTAATATGTCTATTAGTAATATTAGCTTGGATTAAGGAGTACGCAAAGAGATGAAATTCGCCTTTTCTGCGCATTCTGCATTGATTTGACTACTTTTGTCGTCAACATTATTTCCTTCGAGCCTATTGGCTCCCTGGTTACGTACGTCACAGAGATCGCCATTGTTGAAAATTGTCGAGTTGAAGTGTTTTCTATAATATAAGTCCTCGCCTATTGCTGACCTCAGCTATTTTCTGCCGATCATGCATAATTGTGTACCCATCAGTTATCCAACAATTATAGTTCCAGTAACTAGTAGTACTACAAAGTCTCATTATTCGTAACTATCACTCAAGTAAATAAAAAAGTATCGGTGACTCACTCATCTGACAGGAATATACCGTATAACGAACAGTAGTATAAATAATTATGCATTTTCATTTGAAGATCCTACAGTTTTTTTTATTTCCATCTTTTATACCCCATTTGAGTAACAAGCGTATACTTAATTTGGCTGAATTTTTAATTATTGATCCCGCCAATATTTACCTTGATGTAACCTTTCCAGTATGGTATTCTTCTTTCTTTTTTTGCCTGATGATGGACGTATGTAGTCCGAAACATTTACCATCTCTATTTGAGAGGATAATAAACATTGTGTAGTATGACGAGAAGTTTTCTTGGGACAAATTTTAGGAGAATAACCATGTTTTTATAGTTACATGACTGAAACCAGTATTGATATGTTGCCGACATTTCGACTTTTATAAACTCATCTTCAGCGCACTATAATGTATTAAGGAATTACTATTATAAAAATAAGATGGATTAGGTATTTTGTGTTTTTTTCACAGGCTTCACAATGGCGCAAAACTATGTGAAACATACTATAAAATAATAATAATGTTTGTTCACTACAGATACAAAAGATAGTTCGAATAGGTATACATTAAATGCGAATAAACAAAAGATCTAAAAGTTGTTAGAGGCAACTTGTGCTTGATGACAAATATATAGGGTTTTTATATTATTTTAAGAAACGCACGAGTAAAAAATACCCCAAAAGATTACCTAGTGAATCTTGTCTGTTGTATACCGGGACACAGGATATCGGGCCAGCCCTGTAACTTCTGCATTCGTGAAAGGATTTATCTTGAATTCGGTACAGTTATATAAGCAACCATTTCGGATTTGATCGCATTACAATCAAATATGGCGGACTTCCCGTTTTTCTGTAAATGCCAGCAACTTTGTTTTTTCAAATAGAACACCCCTGTAACTTCTGCATTCGTGAACGGAATTTTCTGAAATTTGGTAAAGTTATAAAAGCAACCATTTCGGATTTGATCACATTACAATCCAATATGGAGGACTTCCGGTTTTTCTGAAAATGCCAGTAACATTCTTTTTTCAAATGGAACACCCTGTATATTTTTACATATTCAAGTTCAACAGGCCAAAACAAGTACAAACCTTATGTCAAATGTAATTTTTTTGAAACAATTGAAATTAAAATTGGTTTTTTATTTTACCTCGGGGATAAATGAGATTGGGTCGAAGCTATTCACAATGAGTCGCAAATAACAGAAAAACTTAATTTTTACTGAAAAATTATTTTTTGTGTCATTTACTGGTTAATCAATTCAGTCACATCTAATTTTGATAAAAAATTCATTTTTTTCAAATGGAACCCCTATGGGCCACCTATTTGTTTCTCTAGAACATACATTAAGGACATATCATTTTTGTATTTCGGTGCAGTAACAAATTGTATAAATTCGTTAAGGAAAAAAATAACATATAATTTTTGTATTTCGGTGCAGTAACAAATTGTATACATTCAAAAATCTACAACTAGTTCATGAGTTTCCTTGCAGTTCGAATAATTTTTCAACTTAGTAAGCTGTGGAAAACAACATTTCTGAATCTTGTCAACTAATTGTGTTTCGCTGTCATCTTTCATCGAAAATTAGTTTAGTAGAAATGTAAAATCAAAATTATAGGTTCACAAGAAGTGAACAGGTTGATATGTTATTAATTTACGGAGAATGTCTCTAAAACAGTGTCGCCGCTTGTCAGTTATACGCTGAACGATACCCAGACAGAAGACACTCACAAAGAACCTTTTTCAAAAATGTGGAGAGAAGATTCCGAAAAGAACCCAACAATGGAGAAGATGATCGTAAGTGAGTAGGCAGAAATGAACGTTTTGCTTATGTTGATTTTGATCCAAACGCTTCGACGCGGGATTTGGAATACCAATGCAATGTAAGTCGAGAAAACGCTAGAAGAATTAAAAAAAACACCATTATCGTGCTTGTAAGTATAACTTACACAATTAGTTGACAAGATTCAGAAATGTTGTTTTCCGCAGCTTACTAAGTTGAACAATTATTCGAACTGCAAGGAAACTCATGAACTAGTTGTAGATTTTGGAATTTATACAATTTGTTACTGCACCGAAATACAAAAATGATGTCATTTTTTTCCTTAATGTATGTTCTAGAGAGACAAATAGGTGGCCCATAGGTTCCATTTGAAAAAAATTAATTTTTGATCAAAATGTGATGTGACTGAATTGATTAACCAGTAAGTGAGACAAAAAATAATTCTTCAGAAAAAATTAAGTTTTTCTGTTATTTGCGACTCATTGTGAATAGCTTCGACCGAATCTCATTTATCCACGAGGTAAAATAAAAAACAATTTTAATTTCAATTGGAAAAATCGAATTAAACGGTTTTCTTCACATAAAGGATTCAATATAAAATTGAACCAGAAAATGGTAGATCTCAGGTGAAAAACAACTACTTTCCTGGCAAATACCACGCAGAACATTGAATGATATTCACCTGAAAATCCATGCATACTTCCATAAAATATCAATGGACATTGAGCAAATGTTTTTTCTGATAAGCTCGATTATGTTTAATTTATGTCGTGTTCACCTAACAATCCCATACCGGTTTCTTCTTGGCCTCATCAGTAGGAGTAGTCAACCAGCCAAAGGTGCAAAGAACTCTGGCTGAAGTGAGACACAACGTAAACAAACCATCATCGATCTTGTAACACCTATAGGTACGCCGGAAAAGATAAACTTTAACTGGCGGTACCTAGTGACGAAAGAAACACTCCAGAATCTCCACCTCGATAGGTTTCTAAATAAAAGATTCCTTCTCAGTAGGATTGGCAAGCCCGTCTAGCATATAGTGAAGAAAGTGCCATGTGAAGTGGAATGAATAGAAAAATCGAATTAAACGGTTTTCTTCACATAAAGGATTCAATATAAAATTGAACCAGAGAAAGGTAGATCTCAGGTGAAAACAACTACTTTCCTGGCAAATACCACGCAGAACGTTGAATGATATTCACCTGAAAATCCATGCATACTTCCATAAATATCAATGGACATTGAATGCAAATGTTTCTTTCTGATAAGCTCGATTATGTTTAATTTATGTCGTGTTCACCTAACAATCCGCATACCGGTTTCAGGCTTCTTGGCCCTCATCAGTACGGAGTAGTCAACCAGCCAAAGGTGCAAGAACTCTGGCTGAAGTGAGACACAACGTAAACAAACCATCATCGATCTTGTAACACCTATAGGTACGCCGGAAAAGATAAACTTTAACTGGCGGTACCTAGTGACGAAAGAAACACTCCGAAAATCTCCCACCTCGATAGGTTTCTAAATAAAGATTCCTTCTCAGTAGAATTGGAAGCCCGTCTAGCATATAGTGAAAGATAAGTGCCATGTGAAGTGGAATGAATAGAAAAATCGAATTAAACGGTTTTCTTCACATAAAGGATTCAATATAAAATTGAACCAGAAATGGTAGATCTCAGGTGAAAAACAACTACTTTCCTGGCAAATACCACGCAGAACGTTGAATGATATTCACCTGAAAATCCATGCATACTTCCATAAAATATCAATGGACATTGAATGCAAATGTTTCTTTCTGATAAGCTCGATTATGTTTAATTTATGTCGTGTTCACCTAACAATCCGCATACCGGTTTCAGGCTTCTTGGCCCTCATCAGTACGGGTAGTCAACCAGCCAAAGTCAAAACTCTGGCTGAAGTGAGACACAACGTAAACAAACCATCATCGATCTTGTAACACCTATAGGTACGCCGGAAAGATAAACTTTAACTGGCGGTACCTGTGACAAAAGCCTCGATCTCCACCTCGATGGTTTCTAAAAAAGATTCCTTCTCGTAGGTGGCAAGCCGTCTAGCAATAGTGAAAGTGCCTGTAGTGGAATGAATGAAAATCGAATTAAACGTTTTTCTTCACATAAAGGATTCAATATTTAATATTGAGATACCGCAGAAATTGGTAATCTTTCAAGGTTAGAAAGGAAACAACTACCGTTTCTTTTGGCCCTCATCAGGTACCGGAGTGATCAAAACCAGCAAGGTCCAAGATCTGCTGAAGACACTCTATCTATCTAATTTAATAATCCTTTTACAACCTTCATATACATGGCACTTTTCTTTCTATATGCTAGACGGGCTTAACTCTTCGAAAGGATCATTATTTAGAAACCTATCGAAGATGGGAGATTCGGAGTGATATCTTTCTGTCACTGGAATACCGCCAGTTAAAGATTTATCTTTTCCAGCGTAACTATAGGGTTAAGATCGATGATGTTTGTTTAATTGTGTCGTCTTCACCAAGTTCTTTACCTTTGGCTGTTGGCTCTCCGTACGATGTCAACGCCAAAAGTCAAGACTCTGGCTAGTGACAGTAAAAAACCATCATCGATCTTGTAACACTAAGGTACGCCGGAAAGATAACTTTAACTGGCGGTCCTGTGACGAAACCTCGAATCCCACCTCGATAGGTTTCAATAAGATTCCTTCTCGTAGAATTGAAGCCGTCTAGCATATAGTGAAGATAATGCCTTGAGTGGAATGAATAGAAAATCGAATTAAACGGTTTTTTCCATAAAGGATTCAATATAAAATTGAACCGAAAGGTAGATCTCGGTGAAACAACTACTTTCCTGGCAAATACCGCGAACTTGAATGATATTCACCTGAAAATCCATGCATACTTCATATAATATCAATGGACATTGAATGCAAATGTTTCTTTCTGATAAGCTCGATTATGTTTAATTTATGTCGTGTTCACTAACATCCATACGGTTCAGGCTCGGCCTCATCGTACGGGTAGTCAACCAGCCAAAGTCAAGAACTCTGGCTGAAGTGAGACACAACGTAAACAAACATCATCGATCTTGAACACCTATAGGTACGCCGGAAAGATAAATTTTAACTGGCGGTACCTAGTGACGAAAGAAACCTCGAATCTCCACCTCGATGGTTTTAAATAAAGATTCCTTCTCAGTAGATGCAACGTCTAGATATAGTGAAGAAAGTGCCTTGAGTGGAATGAATAGAAAATCGAATTAAACGGTTTCTTCACATAAAGGATTCAATATAAATTGACCAAAAGGTAGATCTCAGGTGAAAACAACTACTTTCCTGGCAAATACGCAGAACTTGAATGATATTCACCTGAAAATCCATGCATACTTCCATAAATATCAATGGACATTGAATGCAAATGTTTCTTTCTGATAAGCTCGATTATGTTTAATTTATGTCGTGTTCACCTAACAATCCATACCGGTTTCGGCTTCTTGGCCTCATCGTACGGAGTAGTCAACCAGCCAAAGGTCAAGAACTCTGGCTGAAGTGAGACACAACGTAAACAAACCATCATCGATCTTGTAACCTATGGTACGCCGGAAAGATAAACTTTAACTGGCGGTACCTAGTGACGAAAGAAACACTCGAAACCACCTCATATTCTAAAATTCTCTCATAGAGAAGGCTTGATGAATTTCTGTTTGGAATGATAGAAAAATCGAATTTAAACGGTTTTCTTCAGGTTCATTAAAATTAAGAAGAGACCAGGTGAAAAACTTTCTGGCAATACAGCAAACTTATATTCACCTGAAAATCAGACTCCAAAAATTAACTGAATGCAAAGTTCTTCATAAACCATAGTTTCTTACTAAAATCCCATACGGTTTAGGCTTCTTGCCTATAGTAGAGTGTAATGCAAAAAAAATCGGTAAGGACCACGTAAAACATATAATTGAACACATGGTACCAGGAAAAAACTTTACTGGCGACCGAAAGAAAATCAAAATCCATCATGTTTCTAATAAAGACCTTCCATGATGGCAAAGCCGTAGCATTAGTGAGTAATGCCATGAAGGATAATGAATCATTAAGGTTCTCACAAAGGTCAAAAAAATTGCCGAAAGGAGACCAGTAAAAACTCTTTGCACAAACCACGGAAGTTAAATTTCCCGAACTGCATATTCCAAAAAACTGGAATTAATCAAATGTTTCTTAAAGCTCGTATGTTTAATTGTCTGTCACTAAAATCCGAACGGTTCGGTTCTTGGCTCATAACGGTGTGCAAAGCCAAAGTAAAGAACCGGTAGTGAGGACAACGTAAACAAACCACATCGATCTTTAAACTTGAGTCAAAGATAACTAATGCACTAGTAGAAAAAACATGAATTCCACCTCGATGGTTTTAATAAAGATTCTTCCGTAGAATGGCCGTCTAGCTTGGTAAGTAAGTGCAGTAAGTGAAGAATAGAAAAATCGATTAAAGGTTCTTCATAAAAGAATCATAAATTAACCAGATGAAGGTAAACAACTCTTTCCTGGCAAACACTGCTTGAAGATTTCCCTGAAATCAGATCTTCCATAAATATCAATGGACATTGAAGAAAGTTCCTGAAGTGAATGTAATTAGTTTCACTAACATCCTACCTTTGGACTTTTGACCATATCGTAGATATCAACACAAAGTCAAAGAATCTGCCTAATAATCAAGAAAAAACATCATGATCTTGTAACACTTATGTACGCCGAAGAACTTTGGCGGCCATGGAAAACCCAAATCTACCTCGATAGTCTAAAAAATCTTCTGTGATGGAGCCGTAACACGACATAATTAAACATAATCCAGTATCAGAACATTTCACATGTCCATTGGTATTTGCCAGGAAATATTATTTCACCTAGGTTCTACCTTTTCTGGTTCAATTTTATATTGGAATCCTTTATGGAAAAACCGTTTAATTCGATTTTTCTATTCATTCACTTCACATGGCTTTCTTTCCTATATGCTAGACGGGCTTGCCCTCCTACTGAGAAGGAATCTTTTATTTGAAACCTATCGAGGTGGGAGATTTTCGGATGTTTCTTTCTGTCACTAGGTACCGCCAGTTAAAGTTTATCTTTTCCGGCGTACCTATAGGTGTCAAGATCGATGATGGTTTGTTTACGTTGTGTCTCACTTCAGCCAGGAGTTCTTTGACTTGGCGGTTGAGCTACTCCGTACTGATGAGGGCCAAGAAGCCTGAAACCGGTATGCGGATTGTTAGGTGAACACGACATAAATTAAACATAATCGAGCTTATCAGAAAGAAACATTTGCATTCAATGTCCATTGATATTTATGGAAGTATGCATGGATTTTCAGGTGAATATCATTCAAGTTCTGCGTGGTATTTGCCGGAAAGTAGTTGTTTTCACCTGAGATCTACCATTTTCTGGTTCAATTTTATATTGAATCCTTTGAAGAAAACCGTTTAATTCGATTTCTATTCATTCCACTTCACATGGCACTTTCTCACTATATGCTAGACGGGCTTGCCACTCCTACTGAGAAGGAATCTTTTATTTAGAAACCTATCGAGGTGGGAGATTTTCAGATGTTTCTTTCTGTCACTAGGTACCGCCAGTTAAAGTTTATCTTTTCCGGCGTACCTATAGGTGTTACAAGATCGATGATGGTTTGTTTACGTTTGATGTCTCACTTCAGCCAGAGTTCTTTGCACCTTTGGCTGGTTGACTACTCCGTACTGATGAGGGCCAAGAAGCCTGAAACCGGTATGCGGATTGTTAGTGAACACGATAAATTAAACATAATCGAGCTTATCAGAAAAAACATTTGCATTCAATGTCCATTGATATTTTATGGAAGTATGCATGGATTTTCAGGTGAATATCATTCAATGTTCTGCGTGATTTGCCGAAAGTAGTTGTTTTCACCTGAGATCTACCTTTTCTGGTTCAATTTATATTGAATCCTTTATGTGAAGAAAACCGTTTAATTCGATTTTCTATTCATTCCACTTCACATGGCACTTTCTTTCACTATATGCTAGACGGAGCTTGCCACTCCTACTGAAGAATCTTTTATTTGAAACCTATCAAAGGTGGGAGATTTTCGGAGTGTTTCTTTCTGTCACTAGGTACCGCCAGTTAAAGTTTATCTTTTCCGGCGTACCTATAGGTGTACAAGATCGATGATGGTTTGTTTACGTTGTGCTCACTTCAGCCAGAGTTCTTTGCCTTTGGCTGGTTGACTACTCCATACTGATGAGGGCCAAGAAGCCTGAATCCGGTATGCGGATTGTTAGGTGAACACGACATAGATTAAACATAATCGAGCTTATCAGAAGAAACATTTGCATTCAATGTCCATTGATATTTTATGGAAGTATGCATGGATTTTCAGGTGAATATCATTCAATGTTCTGCGTGGTATTTGCCAGGAAAGTAGTTGTTTTTTTCACCTGAGATCTACCATTTTCTGGTTCAATTTTATATTGAATCCTTTATGTGAAGAAAACCGTTTAATTCGATTTTCTATTCATTCCACTTCACATGGCACTTATCTTTCACTATATGCTAGACGGGCTTGCCACTCCTACTGAAAGGAATCTTTTATTTAGAAACCTATCGAGGTGGGAGATTTTCGAGTTTTCTTTCTGTCACTAGGTACCGCCAGTTAAAGTTTATCTTTTCCGGCGTACCTATAGGTGTAAAGATCGATGATGGTTTGTTTACGTTGTGTCTCACTTCAGCCAGAGTTCTTTGACCTTTGGCTGGTTGACTTCTCCGTACTGATGAGGGCCAAAGCCTGAAACCGGTATGCGGATTGTTAGGTGAACACGACATAAATTAAACATAATCGAGCTTATCAAAAAACATTTGCATTCAATGTCCATTGATATTTATGGAAGTATGCATGGATTTTCAGGTGAATATCATTCAATGTTCTGCGTGGTATTTGCCAGGAAGTAGTTGTTTTCACCTGAGATCTACCATTTTCTGGTTCAATTTTATATTGAATCCTTTATGTGAAGAAAACCGTTTAATTCGATTTTTCTATTCATTCCACTTCACATGGCACTTATCTTTCACTATATGCTAGACGGAGCTTGCCACTCCTACTGAAGAATCTTTTATTTGAAACCTATCGAGGTGGGAGATTTTCGATGTTTCTTTCTGTCACTGGTACCGCCAGTTAAAGTTTATCTTTTCCGGCGTACCTATAGGTATACAAGATCGATGATGGTTTGTTTACGTTGTGTCTCCTTCAGCCAGAGTTCTTTGGACCTTTGGCTGGTTGACTACTCCGTACTGATGAGGGCCAGAAAGCTGAAACCGGTATGGATTGTTAGGTAGACACGACATAAATTAAACATAATCGAGCTTATCAGAAAGAAACATTGCATTCAATGTCCATTGATATTATGGAGTATGCTGGATTTTCAGGTGAATATCATTCAATGTTCTGCGTGGTATTGCCGGAAAGTAGTTGTTTTCACCTGAGATCTACCATTTTCTGGTTCAATTTTATATTGAATCCTTATGTTGAAGAAAACCGTTTAATTCGATTTTTCTATTCATTCCACTTACATGGCACTTTCTTTCACTATATGCTAGACGGCTTAGCCCTCCTCTGAAAGAATCTTTTATTTAGAAACCTATCGAGGTGAATTTTCAGATGTTTCTTTCTGTCACTAGAGTACCGCCAGTTAAAGTTTATCTTTCCGGCGTACCTATAGGTTTACAGATCGATGATGGTTTGTTTACGTTGTGCTCACTAGCCAGAGTTCTTTGGACTTTGGCGGTTGACTACTCCGTACTGATAGGCCAAGAAGCCTGAAACCGGTATGACGGATTGTTAGGTGAACCGACATAAATTAAACATAATCGAGCTTATCAGAAAGAACTTTGCATTCAATGTCATTGATATTATGGAAGTATGCATGGATTTCAGGTGAATATCATTCAATGTTCTGCGTGGTATTTGCCAGGAAAGTAGTTGTTTTCACCTGAGATCTACCATTTTCTGGTTCAATTTTATATTGAATCCTTTATGTGAAGAAAACCGTTTAATTCGATTTTCATTCATTCCACTTCACATGGCACTTTCTTTCACTATATGCTAGACGGGCTTGCCTCCTACTGAGAAGATCTTTTGTTTGAAACCTATCGAGGTGGGAGATTTTCGGAGTGTTTCTTTCTGTCACTGGTACGCCAGTTAAAGTTTATCTTTTCCGGCGTACCTATAGGTGTACAAGATCGATGATGGTTTGTTTACGTTTGTCTCACTTCAGCCAGAGTTCTTTACGCTTTGGCTGTTACTCTCCACTGATGAGGGCCAAAGCCTGAAACCGGTATGCGGATTGTTGGTGAACACGACATAAATTAAACATAATCGAGCTTATCAGAAAGAAACATTTGCATTCAATGTCCATTGATATTATATGGAAGTATGCATGGATTTCAGGTGAATATCATTCAATGTTCTGCGTGGTATTTGCCAGGAAAGTAGTTGTTTTCACCTGAGATCTACCATTTTCTGGTTCAATTTATATTGAATCCTTTATGTAAGAAAACCGTTTAATTCGATTTTTCTATTCATTCCACTTCACATGGCACTTTCTTTCACTATATGCTGAACGGGCTTGCCACTCACTGAAAGGAATCTTTTATTTAGAAACCTATCGAGTGGGAGATTTTCAGTGTTTCTTTCTGTCACTAGGTACCGCCAGTTAAAGTTTATCTTTTCCGGCGTACCTATAGGTGTTACAAGATCGATGATGGTTTGTTTACGTTGTGTCTCACTTCAGCCAGAGTTCTTTGCACCTTTGGCTGGTTGACTACTCCGTACTGATGAGGGCCAAGAAGCCTGAAACCGGTATGCGGATTGTTAGGTGAACACGACATAAATTAAACATAATCGAGCTTATCAGAAAGAAACATTTGCATTCAATGTCCATTGATATTTTATGGAAGTATGCATGGATTTTCAGGTGAATATCATTCAATGTTCTGCGTGGTATTTGCCAGGAAAGTAGTTGTTTTTCACCTGAGATCTACCATTTTCTGGTTCAATTTTATATTGAATCCTTTATGTGAAGAAAACCGTTTAATTCGATTTTTCTATTCATTCCACTTCACATGGCACTTTTCTTTCATTAATTTCAATTGTTTTAAAAAATTACATTTGACATAAGGTTTGGACTTTTGTGACTGTTGAGTTTACCGCTAGATGAACGAGACAAAAACACAAACCAAATAATTACGATTCATTGAAAAATACTCTGTGCAGCATTCTCAAGAGGGTCTGATTTATGAACTGTAATAAACACTTCTGGCCCTTCATAAGCCCGAATATGCTAGAGATGCTTTTTGGAATAATATACACAAAGTTAGTCGGTATTGAACTCTTGTAAGAATCGTAGATACGTTTGCGATAGACGATTCAAACGAATTCTGTATTTCATTTAATTCCCTAACCTACTAAATTCAATAGTGACCTGTTGAACTTGAATATGTAAAAATATACAGGGTGTTCCATTTGAAAAAACAAAGTTACTGGCACTTCCAGAAAAACCGGAAGTCCGCCATATTGGATTGTAATGTGATCAAATCCGAAATGGTTGCTTATATAACTGTACCAAATTCCAGAAAAATCCGTTCACGAATGCAGAAGTTACAGGGGTGGCCTGATATCCTGTGTCACCCGGTATATTAAGCTCGTGAGTTTCAGGCTAAATAATTATCAACTAAATAATTACTGTAGCTGTAAATGGTGAGTTCAACTTGAATTCAAGATATACCCTTGAAATAATGAACGAAAAAATAAATATTTGCATGCCTTTAAATTTGGCGGTGTGTTGTATTACCCTGCTATCATCGTTTCTAGTTCATTAATAATAAACAACAAACGAAAGTGTCTATGACTCATCTGATAGTGATATATACTGATAAAACTTTGAATACACGTGGGAATTATTGCCGATCAGAAGGAAAGTAATATTAGTGATTCATAGAAAATAAATAGTAAGGGGATTGCCACAAAAACATTGAATAAATGAATATAGTGGTTTTTTGTTACCACATATCGAAAACTTTCCCTGAAAAGAAATTACCGGAAATATTGTTATCGCTATAGCAGTCAGCGAAGCAGACTACGGAATCTATCAAACACATATGCCCGTAAAGGGGCGAAATGGGGTAAATTCTAATTATGGCATATAAAATATTGGTTGGACCTACATTGGCATTCGATTAATAAACGAACTACGAAAAGTTTTGTCCTGAGTAACCAAAAAGCTCACATTTTCAAGCCAATCATAACATAACGAATTCTCGATAGTGTGTTATGATTGAGTGGCTCAAAAATTCGTATTTCGTAGAAGTGAGTTTCCTGCGAAAAATAGTTCCAAGTCTCCAAAAAATATGAGCAATAGCTCATTCGATTCGGGATGCAATTCTGAGAAAGATGTTTTTTTGTTGTTTTTTGCTAACGAAAATTGCAATTGTTATTGACAAAAAACAAAAACAATAAAAAGGGGTTTAGTTTTTTGGGAATAACTCAGAAACTGTAAGCGATAGCAAAAATCGGAGAAAATATTCTTAAAGAGGAGGAAATTTCTAAGTGTCTGGAACACTATCTCCATTATTTATAATTTTAATTTACGCTGAAAATAGGGCTCTGCGCGACCGCTACGGCTCTAAAGAGAGTACACCGCATAAAATAATTTTGTATAGTATTGAATATAAATTTAAAAAATTTAATAAATTATGGTGTTTTATTACACTTGAAAGAACAAAGTCCCGTTGGAAAAAAAAATTAAGTTTATTTTTCAACAAGTTAGGCATTTGTAAATTAGTCCTTATTTTTCGGACCTCGGTTTTCTTAAAAAAAACGGCATAATTGTTCAAATAATAGCTCTAAAAATGTTTCGCCTCTTGGAACCCTTCTTATATATTTACTTAACAAGATCACGTTATAAAAGTTTTTAAATGTCGTTTATTTTGTTTATTATAATTTTTTTAAGTTGAAAAAATGAAAAATTAAAAAAAGAAATGATATGTTTTGCTATTGCTGTTTTTGCATCAAACAAAGGCATTTAATAACATTCGAAAAAAATGACATTTGTTTATGAATTGTTTATAAAAAAATTAACTAGTGTAATATTTAAAAAAATGTGTTTGCCATTTTGTTGTCTAGAGAATATAATGATTTAAAAAAATAAAAAAATAAAATCTTATTGTATATAATAGTTTTTTTTTATATTTCCATTATTTAAATAATTTGTTAAGAAATGTTTTCTCTTTAATAATTTGAAGGAATGTTTAAGCGAATACCAAAACCAAACTAAAATAATTAGATTCTTGAAAGAAAACCAACTATACATGAAGATATGAACAACATATAAAAAAAAATAAAAATAAATATTGAACCATCAGGCTAATGGCCTTAGCTGCCGATGCCAAACACAAAAAAAAATGGCATTTCTCAATAAAAAAACAAAAAAAATCAACATTTTTTTATTAAAAATTTGATTGTTTATTAAATTAAAAATTTGTTGAAAACAACCTGACACAGTGTCAATTTTTGTTTACATTTTCAATAGATTTTTCTAAAATTAAGGTATATAAAAGTTGCATCGGTAACGGATTTTTTAAGTAACAAACAAACTTTCGAACCATTAAAGATACAGTTATTAACATTCGAAATGATTTTATAGAACATTAGTTGATCTCTTAAATACACTTTTCGCCAACTCTGTATCTGACATAGTTTCCTGTTTATATGCGTTTGTTCATAAAAAAATCAGTTATCTACTTCTTACAATCTATGAGAGTTTGCCCTTTTGTACTTCAAGACGATATTATGGGCTAGCTAGTATTTGCATTATTCAAAAAATGTTGTTTTCAGTCATTAACATTAATTGTTCATGAAATACACGGATTTATTTAAATAATGTCAACTTCATGATGTATTCTAGCTGTGTTTAATCACATATTTGTTAATATAGATACTCAAGATATACAGTTTTTTTTTTGCAAAATCATTCATTATCTGTTTTTTCAACTATTTGTATATCGTAATTTTAGAAAAATATATAATGAATATAAAAAAAAACTTTTTTCACAACTCTTTACGAAAAGACGTCATTTTGTAATAGAATACCTTCAGCGAAAACGTGATTTCCGTCGCAAGTGAGAGAAATTTCATAACGTTTAACTTTGTTTCTAGAGATGAAAGTTAAATTTATATTTTCAATCATTTCCCGCCCTCGTATATAATGTTTTGATGGCTTTAAATTATTATTAAACAAAGACAGGAATCATTTCTATAATTAGAATGCATTTTTTTACTTTTGTTTAATTAAAAAGCAAAATAGAATCGTAAAAATACCGTGAGATTTAAAAACAATTTATATCTAGTTGCCTGGTTTCATTAGTTTGACGTTCCTCGTTAATTGTTTAGACTTGTCAGTTTGCACTGAAAGCATTGTTAGTTTTTTAAGTTATCATGATTTCTGATTCGGAAAGTGATTTAGATTTTCCAAATACACCACCAGAAATAGCAAATCAAGCTGAGGAAACCTCTTTGGATTTATTACCAGTAAAATCTAAAAAGAGATATGAAGAAATATATGCAAAATTCATGGATTGGAGAGTTGATAATCACGTAAATTCATTTTCGGAAAAAATTTAAGTCATCGACGCTATGGTCTATGTATTCGATGTTGCGAACCACTTTATCGATTAAAAATAATATCGATATCAGTAAATATCCCAAGTTACGTTCTTTTTTTAAACGAAAATCTAATGATGTTAAAAGTCTAAAAAAAATCTTCCGATGAGATACACCCGACTCCACATGACTAAGGTAGTTGATTACTTTGTTATTGCGACAAATTCTTATTGATATTAATATTAACGTTTGTAGGTAGCCTTAGTTTTTGGAATTTTGAGGGCTTGTCGTTGCCATGAATTAAAAGATGTGACAGTAAATGATGTAAAAGATACCAGCAGTACACACTTAGTTACAATACAAAAACAAAAATACCGCGTTCCTTTCACATTTCTGGGTTCTTTTACGAGATTTCTAAAATATATATGAACCTCCGTCCACTAGATATGGACAAAATTAATTCAAGATTCTTTATTAACTACCAGAACGGAAAGTGTTGTGGCAATAAATAAATTCAGTAAATTTCCTATGCAAATAGCTCAATATTTAAACTTGCCTGATCCCCAAAAATATACTGGGCATTGTTTGCGTAGAACTTCCGCAACGCTATTAGTGGATGCAGGAGGTGATTTACTTCAATTAAAAAACATGGAGGCTGGAAATCTAGTAACGTTGCGGAGGAATATGTTGATCAATCAGTTAGCAGCAAAAATCAAATGAAAACACAAATTTTACAATCCATACAAAATACAACGCTCTCCGATTACGGAGCATCTTCATCTGGAGTGACATCAGTTAACAACATAACAGATGTGGCATCGTCTAACTCAATACATAAAAATATTGATTTTGAATAATTGCTCGAATGTAACAATTAACCAATATTTAAATCATAAGTAATGTTTAAAGAAATACTGTTATTTTTAATTTAAAATAAAATATTTGTTCATCGTTATTTTTTAGCATATTATTATGATATAAACAGGGTTGTAGAAAAAGTATAGTGTTTCACTCGTCGAAAAAATTTTTTGAAGCTCGTGAACATTACCAGTCTCGGCTGGTAAACTGTTCTCTCGCTTCAAAAAATTTTACTTTCGTCACTCGTAAAACAATATACTATTTTGACACTTTGATGCATATGGTTGTTTTTGTAATTTCAGAAAATAAATATAATGAGGATTGGAATTTGTTCATAACAAATTGTTAACTTAATAAACAATTAAATTTTTAATAATAATTTTTTTGTTATTCTATTGAGAAATGCCAATTAGGATTTTAAAAGTAAAAACAATTCTTAAATAATTATTTAAATAATGGAAATATTTAAAAAAAAACTTATAAACAATAAGAAATTTTTTTAAGGATTTTTTTTAGAAAAATTATTATATTCTCTAAACAAAAAAATGCAAAAAAAAAAAAAATTTAAAACAATTTAAAAAAATTTTTTTTAAAAAATTAAAAAAAAAATAGGAAATTTGTTTTAAATTGTTTATAAACAAATTGATTAGTTTAATATTTTTTTATTTTTTTTTTCTTTTTTTTTTTAAAAAATTAATTTTTCTAAAAAAATCCTTAAAAAAATTTCTTATTGTTTTTTTTTATATTTCCATTATTTAAATAATTAATTAAGAATTGTTTTTTCTTTTAAAATCCTAATTGGCATTTCGCAAATAGCAAAATAGCAAATAGCAAAACATAGATAAAATTTTCTTTTCATAATATTTTTTTAATTTTTCATTTTTGCTTAATTTAAAAATTATAATAAACAAAATAAACAACTTCTAAAAACTTTAATAATGTAATCTTGTTGATAGAAGGGCTACAAGAAGCGAAAAAATTTTAGAGCGATTATTTAAACATTTATGCCGTTTTTTAAAACCGAGGTCCGAAAAATAAGGACTAATTAACAAATGCCTACCTTGTTGAAAAATAAACTTATTTTTTTTCCAACGGAACCTTGTTCTTTCAAGAGTAAAAAACACCATAATTTATAAAAAAAAATAATAATATTTATTTAAATTAAAATGATAAATAATGGACATAGAGTTTCAGGAGTCGGGACTTTTGTATTGGAAATTTCCTCCTCTTTAAGAATAGTTTTAGAATCGCTTATAGTTTTTGAGTTATTTCCAAAAAACTGGACACCTTGTTTTTGTTTTTTGTTAATAACAATTGCAATTTTCGTCAATATAAAAAACAAAAAAATATCCTGCTCAGAAATGCATTTCGAATCGAATGAGGTATAGCTCATATTTTTTTGAGACTTGCAACTATTGTTCCCAGGAAAATCACTTCTTGACTAGTCTACATTGGAAAGTGTCGACTTTGAAATAATTTCGATAAATCTTCGCCGTAAATGGCCTGGAATCATCGCTAGTTTTTTGTGATCTTTGGGTGAACTTCTAGACAAATAAACACACTTTTAGCTTTAGTATTTTCGGAGATAGAGTAGTTTATGTGTTTTACCGCACATTCTCAGCAATATCTGAAGAACTAGCAGCCACAAAATGTTGAATCATCATTATGTTCTAACTGTAGGGAAATATGCGGCTCAGCAAGCTTCACCATGCCCAATTAAAAACTGTTCCGGGGGGAAAGTTGACTCCATGAGAAGGAAACTTAAAAAAAATTAGTGACACACCAACAAACCTTTAAAAAAAACTCCAATATATTGTTTTAAATTTGAGTATTTTTCAACCTGATGGCCGACCTAAAGCTGTTGTCGGTAAAGATATCATGTGTCAAAAATTATGAATTTTAACAATGTAATGAGTGTGACCTTCCTTGGCATACATCCAGGAAGATGTTTTGAAACTATTTGCCGATGTTCGATTAATAACATTCCCAATCGAAATTCGACGATAATTTTTACATCCTGAGGGCTAGATAATACTCAGTTCGCATCTTCACGCCTACAACTAAAGCTATTTTTATCTCGAATTCCCGAGTAATTTATAATTATTTACTTTCCGTTCGTGCTTGAAATTCCGAAGAGTACGATTCGCATCTTGGAATCTGATCAAAATATATCATTATAGCTGAACGAGGTTATGGTATCGGTTGAAGCTATTTTTTGTGAAGGGACGCCCATTTTTTTAGTATTATGTTGTGATTATCTGATAATATTAAACAGATTGACACCTGATTAAGATGGATCCGCACACAAACAAAAGCTGAAAACATATACAACACACTTGTGTTTTGTGGTAACAGTTATATTGGTAAGACAGCAAGACCATTGGAAATGCGTCGTAACGAACATCGAGACATCAACAAATTATACAGGCTGTAATCTACCCTCTTGCACATCCATGAATGGCGAGTGTAGAATGCCATTTTATAAATGAAAACACGTTTTGTTCTTTGTCAAATTCGACAAAATTGTGGGAAGTGCCGCTTGTCTAATCTCAGCTGTCCTGGTCAGAGCCTGTAAGTGAACGCAATTGCCGGAAGGAATAATGAATTGATTGTTTGGTAGAAGAATCTGTTTGCGATAGATATTCAATTTCAAAGTGATGAAAACAAACGAACCTCGTTATATCCAAACTGGTAGATAAAGTCAGAACTAGTATTCACACAAAAGACAGTATTGTTTATTGTTTTCAAATTATTTACGGTCATCATTATGAACTAGCCTTCTTCTTCAATAATTTTATGGCTATTTACTCCTTCTTATTCGCAGTGCTGCCAATGGGAACTGTTGAAAATGATTTGATACATTGATATGATCAGGCTGTAAGACCCAAAAAAATTAAAGAAAGTGATATTCAAAAACGTACTTATAGCGCCTCTGATGGACGTATGCATCGTTACTTCACACAGTTCAAACTTTTAGCGCTAGGTGCTTCGAACTGTCAACTATAATTTCGTCTATCTACCGGTAAAAGTTTAATATGTGTGAAGTTACGATGCATACCTCCATCAGAGGCGCTAGGAGTTCGTTTTTTAATGTCACTTTCTGTAATTTTTTGAGTCCTACGTACAGCACAGCCTGATCATATCATTGTAGTGCCTGTTTCTTGAAAAACCTTGCCAGGATTTTGTGAGGATTATTAATGCTTTGGGGGTAAAATGAGTGGATTTTCATATGGTGCATTGATCATTGTTAACAGTTTCCATTGGCAGTACTGCGAATAAGAGGGAGAAAATAGCCATGAAATTATTGAAGAAGAATTTGAAAAAAATACTGTTTTTTATGTTAATAAAACAGTTTTTTTGATAAGTGCGATTTCATAAGTGCCAAAGCTGCGTTGACATCTACTAGTTCTGACTTTATCTACCAGTTTGGATGTAACGAGGTTCGTTTGTTTTCATCACTTTGAAATTGAATATCTATCGCAAACAGCCTGAAATGAAAATTTTTAGATTCTTCTACCACACAATCAATTCATTATTCCACATTATTTAAATGTTTATTGCGTTCACTTATAGCTCTGGCGCTCCCCAAAACGTTCGGAAGTTGAAAATTATAGACCAATCACTCTAATTTATGTATTCTCTAAGTTAATAGAAATAATCCTGTTCGATTCAATCTATAATCACGTACGGGCGTCTCTTTCCGATTTCCATCATGGTTTCGTTAAATCTCGTAGTGCAGCAACAAATCTGTGTATAGTCCATCCAATATCAATGGCAGAAGCTGTTTCTATAGGGAGCAAATGAAAACTCACTTCGCTAACACGAGCGTATATGCGAAGAAACGGAACGAAAAATAATCTGTACTACTCGTAAACATTTTCCGTCGGCATACGGTAGATCAGAAGAGCCGATAGTCAACGTGGACTCGAGTGAGGGCTGTCAGTTGTACAACCGATTCGTCTGGACCAATGAAGTCGAACATAATGCTGGCAGGTGTGTCTCTAGATGGGAGGTCATAAATCACGCGTTATATTTGTGTTTTAATACCTCTGAAAGATTAAAAACCAGTAGCGTCTATGGTCTTGGTGTGTGCCGATCGAAATACGTTTTAGGATATAATAATAACCTACATCAAACAATGAAACAAATTATTTTGCTTTCTTAATGTATTTGTATAAATAAAAGCTTGTCTTTAATTTTTTTTCATTTTTACATTATTTATGAAGTATTTTTAAAATCTTAAAATATCTAAATAAAATTAGTTATCTCCGCCACTGCTGCTCACACGATTTCGCCGCAAGACTTTTTTATGCTTCTGCAATTGATATTGGGAAAACTATACTCTCACTCGGTATGTATCCAATGCTCTAGACTGCAAAAATCAAGTTGATAATATACACTGATTTCAGCAATGCATTTGACCGTGTATCACATAAACAATTGCTGAAAAATTACCCCGATTTGGAATATCGTACATAATGCAGTTGCATATACATACATATGCAAATACATTCGTATTTGTTGAATATGATGGAGTGAAATCATTTATTTTCACGGCAACTTATGGAGTGCCACAAGGTTCAAATTTGGGGCCCTTACTGTTTCGACTTTTAATTAATGATGTTTGTGATCATATACAATGTAATAAACTACTTTTCGCCGACGACATGAAAATCTTCAGAGAAAATAAATCGATCGATGATTGTGAACTGCTACAACGCGATCTTGCGACAATTAATGATTGGTGCACCAAAAATAAACTTTCCTTAAACACTAATAAATGTAAAAGTATGACTTTCACACGAATATCAACTCCTATATTATTTAACTATCACTTGAATACCACTTATTTGTCGCGAGTTACACAATTCAAAGACTTAGGGGTATTCTTTGATCAGAAATTAACTTTTTCCAATCATATAGAGAATATTATAAGTAAAGCTATGAAGTCATGAGGATTCTTGATCCCTTCTTGTAGGGAATTCAAATCATTTGATGCTTTGCGGTGGTGTATCTACGTTTATTGCAGCGTAGTGTGGAATCCCTGTCATTCAAAATATATTGAAAATTTGCGTTCTATAAGAAACATGGCATTTATCCTCAAAGACACTATAGCTAGGACTTATTATTGAATGAATTCAATTTGGTCTCTCTGAGAAAACAACGTGAGATATTCGATCTAACTTTTATATACAGTGCGGTCCATAGGTATGGAATTAATCCATTTTTAGCGTTATTATGTATTTGTTTAAAAAAACCTGAAACAGGTCGATTTCTATTGTCAATTTGACAATTTACAGTAGGACTATATTACCCTCTTCGTGCAGCCCCTCTGAATTATGAGCACCCCCTCAATTATTTTTAATGAGTAGGGGGGCCGTGTGGCACCTTGTTCGAAAGGGATTTCCATTATCTGTTCAGCAATATTAAGTTTTTCAAATTTGGTGCAATCATAACCGAGAAAATGTATATTGAAAATGTTAAATTTTGATACTTTACGTAGAATGAAGGAAATAATGTTAGGGAAGTATTTTTCAATTTATTTCAGAATTAAATTAAATGTTCAAAATGACTGAACCACATAAGATAAAACCAAAAAATACCATAGACAGTAAGTAATAACTGCATGTCATATTGGATTATTGACTTCTTTGTAACTGAGACTTCTCTCAACTGTTTTTTCATGTTACTCAACACATTAAACATTACTAAAAATAGTTTCGGTATATTTTGTACTATATTTCAAATATTTGTTTGAATTAATTTACTTCGATTTCAAAAGATTCGGGCTCTATACTACGAGTTTTTATCGATTTTATTTATATATTCTGAACGTTTGAATATTCTCTTAATAAAAACGTTCAGCTTTTTCACATATCGTAAGCAAACATCAAAGAATCGAGAAGTTATGTAGATGTTATTTATTCATCCATTTTCCGGAGCGACAATCCTAAGTCAACAAATATAAAACTGTTTCCATGTCCATGTTCTAGTACTGCGTCATTTTGAAAAAAATATATATTCTACACCAAGAAGAATAGACTCTATGTTTTATGAAGAAATAATGGGCATCTTTCTTGGGACATTAGGTTTTCAGGGTTTCGTATATCAGAACGAAAAACATACTCTCATGAGAACATTCACGCGTCTGTCATTGTATTAATTTTTATCAGAGCAGTTTTTTTTGTTATCGGTCATGTGAGGTATCTTGGAAAACTAGTTGTAAGGATTCCAAAATATGTTTTTCAGTTCATTATAATGGATATTCATAGAGATATTGTTGATTATTTTTTTCGTGTAATTTTTAACCAATCAGAACGTTCAATTTAGTTAAGTTACCTTGTATAATTTAGAAAATTTGTATAATTTCGATAATAGCTCCACCAATCGAAAATTTAACAATAATTTCATTTCCGTAGTAACCACATCGACATCAATATACAACAATACACAAACTAACAGGACCGTCAAATTTTGACGTTTATCAATAATTGTTCAAAAATGAGTCGATTCGGAGATTTATCATTGAATGCAATAGACGGAAGTATACAAAATACTGAGCCTCATAATACAGTGAAAACAAAAAAGTACGTATGAAAACAATTTCTTACGTTTTGTAGTGAAAGAAAAAAAATTAAATTTTAAATTGGTTTTAATATGCGAAAAGGTAATGAGAAAATTATAAAGAAAATGTGGTTAAAACGATGTGGAACGTAACGGCAAAACAAATACAAGAAAAATATATGAAGGAGATTAATAGAGTAATTGATCCATTCTCTAGTCCCATATTTTTAGCCGCACGAAACGCAAGAAATTCAAAAAGAAGGGAACTTCAAATGTTACCGGACAAGAGAAAGGTTAGTGCATCAACATTTAAAGAAACCGAGTACATATCAATGATAGAAGCGTGGGATGAAAATACACCGGAAAGATTACAAATAAAAAAAACTTAATTGCTTCTGTAGAACTTGCGTGGAGAGGAAATGAAGGAGCGTCATGCTTGACTCATTATTTTCAAAAGAAAACTGGAAATGATGGTACTCCAACTGGTAGAATACAATATAATCCTATTTTTACCAAAACCACACAGGGAGGAGCAGAACCGTGTGCTAATGATAAATGGCTTGTACCCAACCATAATAATAATAATAATATAATAATAATATATTTACCAATAAAATGATATAAAATAGATATGAATAATAAAATAATATAAAATAGAGACAATATCAGTACAGCAGGTAAATACAGGTAACCCACAAAGGGATGAATCCCTGTGCGTGGGTATATAGATATCTTAACATACACATATATTACACATCCATGAGTATATACACCTATACAAATATATACTTACATTCATTCACACATACGTTATACATATATAAAACAATTTTTAAAAGAATTTGAACATAACATATAGGTAGGTATAAGCGGACCGAGGCAGCATATATCACATCAATATCAACTATCAGAAGGATCAAATGTTATTATTATATTAATTTTTTTCATTAGTGAAGTAAGTCGTAGTCCAGTGAGACTTCTAGATAAACTAATGATAAAAAGAAGCGTTCGCGACGTCGTGACCCACCGGTGGTCATCCTGGTCTTTACTAATGAACGTGGGTGTCCACTGGTGGGTCATGGTCTCTTCTATTTTATATATTCACTGAACTTCTACGGTTACTGCGGGAACTGTAATATTGCAAGAACGGCTACATAAAAGGTGTAAGTTTCCAAGTGCAAAGTGGTTTTTCGATTGGGTGGTAATAAATGTATGTAAACAACATATGAATATCAAAGTAAATTTTTACTCGAAAACCTGATAAATGAAACGTAATTAACATTCTGTTTCAACATGAATTGTTCTGTTCAACAAAAACTGGAAATTAAAATACATTATCATAATGGCGAACACCTAATCGTGAACATTCCTGAAGCACTTAAGACACATCGTTGTTTTTTTCTCGCAATCTTCGCAGAATGTTAGAACTTTCGGGGTTTTGGCTCTTGCCTCTTTGGAACCATTTTCCTGCTGAATCCTTCTGTAGCATTCAACACATCTTTTTCTACTGGTCCTTGCAGTCCCTTCGTATTTCCCTATTCTGTGACTGCTTTTACCTCGCTTTCTTTGCTTTTCTTGCTTCACGTTCTTGTCGGTTGCTCTCTCCCCAGCTCCACTATCTGTGTCTTCTATATCCAAATTGTTTTCTTCGCCTTCTACTTGCAGTAATCCTTGTATTATTTCTTCCCGGCATGTAAGCATATTTTTCTTTGTACCCATACTGTGTTTGTTATGAACTGCCCATGCATTTACTACGCTAGTTCCCAGAATAACCTCAAAAATTACCTTCTTATACCATTTGAGGGTTTTTCTTAGGCTCGTATAATAAGAGGACATCTGATCAGATACATCAACACCTTTTTTTGCTGCATTATAATGAATTATGGCCGGGGGTTTTACGATATCAACACCTTGGCGATTTTTTCTGCCCGTTGGAATAAGTTGATCAGTATGACTTGGAACAGAACTAATCATAAGAACTGGACGTTTATCTTGCCATTTCATCACCCGAATTCCATCTTCATTTTGCTCTCCATATATTTCACCTTTTTTCAAATTTTTGCTAGTGACATTTTGTGGATTTCCCTTTCTATTGGCTCTCAGTGTTCCACAGACATATGTTTGAGATTGTAGAAGATCTTTACATAGTTTCACACTGGTGTAAAAATTATCTATATAGAGAGTTCGGCCGCAATTTTTGAGATCTTTGAGCAACTCCATAGAAATTTTGTAAGTTTGTCCTTCACCTTCAGGATTGGTTCCAATGGGAGAATTTTTTCCAGCGTAAACTCTCAGATCATACGTGTAACCCTCGGGCGTGCATATTTTATACAATTTTACACCATATTTATGCGACTTGGAAGGAAGGTATTGTCTGAAGACAAGGCGTCCCCTCCAAGGAACCATACTCTCATCAATAATAATGTTCTCGTCTGGAACTTGTGTTTTTTGGAAATTCTTGCAGCATAGATCTAAAACTCTCTTTATTTTGAAGAGTCTGTCATTTCCTGCCACAGGATCTTCATTATCAGCAAAATGCAAACACATCAGTATCATGTCGAATCTGTTGCGGGTCATTATTTTCTGTATACGCTCGTTTCTGTACATATCGTTATGAGACCAATAAAGCCTCATCTTTGGTAACTTGTTTAGGCCCATAATTAGCAATATAGCAAGAAATTTTTTGATTTCGATTCTATTAGTGTCCTTCCACTGATGTAGGAGAGATCGACGACGAAGTGGTTTTGACCGAATAAGTTGGGACGCATATCGATTTGTTTCTTCCACTATGATGTCTAAGATTTCATCGGTTATAAACAGTCTGTAGATTTGATAAGGTTTGGATAAATCCAGATCATGTACCTGTAGACCACCTTGCCCATTATACAGGAAAGTGACAGGAGAAATTGTGCATGGTCCCCATTTATCAGTGCTGACGGCTGGTGGTATGTCCACATCGTCAGCTTCCGAACTAATTAGATCGTATTCCTTACCGCTATTACTGTTTTCAATAACACTTTCAGCTTCACTATCTGAGGGCCTGAAAGAGTCTTCGGAGTCCTGAAATGGTTCAGATTCAGAGGATGAAGAGTATGTGTATGATTCTTTTCCGTAATGACATGTTTTTATGATATTCTGATTCCTGTGGAGAAAGTAATGATGATTTCTGAAGCGGTGAATGATGTGAAATATGTGATGATGATGTGGGTTCTTGTGTATCATGTGGAGAAGATAATGATGTCGTCTGAAGCGGTGAACGAGGTGGGTCTAATGACTGTTGTGGTTCGGGAATTATTGGTGGCGGTGGTGAGTTTTGAGCTAGCGCTTTTGCTAGAATTTTTCTACTTCTAGCAGACATTTCCGTTTTCTAGTCACAATATATCTGGAACAAAAGTAATATGTAGTTTTCTTTGGATAGATTGCATTATTTTACGTCCCCACCGGTGGACCACAATGGCTCTAGGAAAAAAATATTACCAAGGGCCGTCATGACCCACCGGTGGTACACCCTAAGAATCCTCAATAACAAAAAAAAAACAAGTTTAACTGTGATAATTCTTTATTATAAGTTGAAAAATGAACCAGAAAAAAAGAATACATAAAAATAAAAAATACATCAATTTGCGTGTTTGGTGGATCTCATGACGTCGCGAACGTGTTAAAACAGATAGGTTATTTCTGACAGTAAATCCTAACTGGAGAAAACAAAAAACCCTTGGCTGATACAAAAATATGCCAATTGGGGGTGCATGAAATTAGTAATTGGACCAAAAAGTCTGCAGAATTGGCAAATTTAAATATGACAAACAAAATATTTTCAAATCATTGTCACCGAGCAACTGCTGTTTCACAATTGGCAAAAGCAGGTGTATCGGAACAAGAACTTATTAAAATAACGGGACATGGTAATAGCAATTCTATCAAACCCACCTACAGTTAGATGAACAAATCACCAAAACATAATAAATAAGATGAGATCCAATTTTTAAAACGCTACAGGTTCAAGAAATAACACTTTCGGTATTTCCAGCACTTCAATGAACAATAGCCACGTTTCCAGCGCAGAAAATAACTCAGTAAAAAAAACGTAGTATATAATAATTGTAATTTTCATTGGTACCAATTTGTATTTAAATTAATAAATTGTTTATATTTACTTAATTTACTCAAAAAATAATCGTATCAAATACAATACGTACTTCAAAATAAATACGGTTATACATCTCAAACTTCCTGCATAATTACAAATCGTGTCAGTTTGACAGAATAATCCTCCCGCTTTGCGGTCGGATTATTTAAACTGTCAAACTGACACTCTTTGTAATTATGCAACAAGTTATCGATGTATAACCCGATAATTTTGAAGTACTTACTACTGAAAATGGACTTCAAAAATATAACCACCTCCCCCCCCCCCGTAAATCTTAATATTAAGTTGAAAATATGGTAATAAAAAAGGACATAATATTGTTACGAAAACAAGTACAGTGCGCCCCTGCGTTTTTTTATCTCGCACGTGCCAGACGGTGCAACCGTTGGGGATTTCCAATGACAAACAAGAATCATCGAGATGTTTCCACGAATCCGGAAACTTCTGGATACTAGGGACGATTGTATATAAGATTGGGCGTATCACAGGACAACTAGTAGTAATTCATACAGGGTGACCCAGGGGTCATGTCATGATAAATAAAAGCTGTCTCGCACACCTAATTCCAATGATGTAGCTCAAACGGTTCCTGAAATATTTAATAGAAACTTCTTTGTTGTTTCTCAAATGGTGCTGTGAATTTCCTACGCAATTATCTATCCAATCGTACCCAACAGGTAGTATAGGATGGTAATCAGTCAAATTATCTTTTAGTTGATTACGGTGTCCCTCAGGGATCCATTTTGGGACCCCTACATTTTTCTCTATATATATATATATATATATATATATATATATATCTGACTTTCATGAGACCATAGAACATGCTAGAATACATCACTTTGCCGATGATAACCAGCTCTATATTTCTTTCAATTGTCTCCACCTTAATATAGCACTAGGAGATATTAACAGAGACTTGAATAATCTGTACGAGTTGTCGACTGCTCATAATTTATGACTTAATTCAAAAAAGTGCCAGGTTATGTTATTCGGTTGAAAAAAAAGTCGAGTATGTTCGCGAGAACATACAAATAAAATTAGGGAAAAATGCACCGCCTTTAGTGAATGAAAACAAAAACTTAAGTTTGTGGGGAATGTTATTCCGAACTGAGATTTACCAAACATGTGAACCATCTTTGTCAATCCTCCTTCACCGTTCTTAGACAACTCTAACCTAATAGAACATGATGTGTAAACACCTGAAGCTCACTTTATGCGAAACATTAATTACGTCCAATTTGTCTTAGGGCGATGTCATTTATGGCCTTGCTCTCCTAAAAATTGACCTGATTCGACTTCAGAGAATCAAAAAACTCTTGCATTCGCTTTCCTTTCGGCATCCGAAAATTCGAACACATAATAATAATAACGTTTATTTGCCAGAATAAAAATTACACATGTAACGCAGAGAAATACAGCAAATAAACGTGTGTTAGTCACTGAAGTGTGTATAGCAGCTGTAAGCAGTTATATCACTTGTGCGTGACTGTCACACCATTAATTTACAAAAAAAATATAAAACATATGAAATGGTAAGAGAAAAAGTATTGAAATCTTTATACATACACATATACAGAGTGGGCCATTGAAAACGAAACAGCGGCTCTGTAGGTCGGCAGAACCGAATTATATAAAAACGCTCGGACACGTCAACTACATTTTCGAGGGGGAATCGTTCGCGATGAAATTCACCCGAAATACATTCCATCCCTCGGAGCTGTGACCACCACCCCTAAATTTTTGAATGGCAACATATGGCAAGTGATACCTCATTTGAAATGTATTTTCCTTCTTAATATCAAACAACAAAAATAAATTAATTCTATCGATTCGTTTTTGAGATATAGGAACTTGAAGTTGGGAAATCACTTTTTATTCACTCAATCAATAAAAATAACGTCTAACAATGCAACTGTTTAAAGATAATTATCATTGTCAAGGAATTAAATGATCTAACTGTTTACTAACAAACTTGATCGAAAAAAATTTAAGGTTCTTAAGAATCGATAAAAAGACGTTTTCTCGAATTCGACTCAAATGCAAGTACAACAGAAACATGTATGAGATCATTTTTTTTCGCCAAATCGCAATTGTCTCAAACTGATCTTTGATTGAACGACATTAGAGTGAATTACTTGACTAAAGCTGCTGAATATCTTTCCGCAATAATGGTGTATACGATCGCGGAAAGAGTTGAAATAATAATAATTTTTTTTAAGAATGATGAGTGCGGTAACCGTACAGCTAATTTGTTCAATGAAACGCATCCAGATAAACTTGTTGCTAGAAAATACGTTCTAGAATTAGTGCAAAAATTTCGTCAAACTGAATCCGTAGCAAATAAGAAACGAGACCCAGAACGTGAATTTCCGTTGAGCTGTTGAAGTTGCACTTTTAGGACATGTTCATGCAGACCCAACATTGAGCACAAGGAAATTGGCTAGTGTTACCAATACCAGTAGAACCAGTATCCGCCGAATCCTGAAACATCATAAATTCCACCCCTACACCAATTGAATGAAGATGATTTTGATAGGCGACAGGACTTTTGTGAAATTATGACTACGAGAATAGATGCTGATGAGAATTTCCTTTTCAACATCTGCTTTTCTGATGAGTCCTACATTCCTTTTGAATTCGACTGTGAATCGTCATAATTGTCGTTATTGGTCAGATGCCAATCCACATGTTTTCCACGAAGTCTATACTCAAACTCCACAAAAACTCAATGTCTGGGCCGGTATTTTTGGGGACCGTTTGATTGGACCAGTATTTCTCGACGGTAACCTGACAGGAGAAATTTATTTGGAATTATTGAATGAATTTGTTTAACCACAATTAGTAGACATCATTGAAAATGACGATGGTTAACATGAAGACCACTTTATATTTCAACAAGACGGGGCACCTCCACATTATGCACAGCTTGTTAGGGCGTTTTTGGATAGAATGTTTCCTGGAAGTTGGATTGGAAGAAGAGGCTCTATGTGGGGTCACTTGAAAAACAAAATCTTTGCAACCAAACCAGAATCTCTGGAAGATTTACGAAGGAGAATTATTGAAGAATGCCGTCGAATAACGCCGGAAATGCTACGAAATGTGAGGTCTCGTTTTGAACAGAACTTGTACTATTGTATGGAAATGGATGGTAGACAGTTTGAACATTTAGTTCATTAACAATAATAATCATTGCGACAGTTGCTTTATCAGATATTGTATTCATTGATTGAGTGAATAAAAAGTTATTTCCCAACTCAAGTTCCTATATCTCGAAAACGAATCGATAGAATTAATTTATTTTTGTTGTTTGATATTGAGAAGGAAAATACCTTTCAAATAAGGTATCACTTGCCATATGTTGCCATTTAAAAATTTAGGGGTGGTGGTCACAGCTTCGAGGGATGAAATGTATTTCGGGTGACGAACAATGACCCCCTACAGAGCCGCTGTTTCATTTTCAATGGCCCACTCTGTATACACATACATATACATATATATATATATATATATATATAAATTTTTGTTTTTGTTTTTTGGTTGTAACATGAAAACTAATGAAGCAATCTAGATGCCTTCAAGTTGTAGAGAATCAAAATTCTAAGAAAATGATCCTTAGCACGACTCGATCGGATTATTAGTAACGGAGAAAATCTGGAAAAACCAGAAAAAATCTCCATTTTTTTTTTAAATCAGCCATTTTTTGAGATGCAGTGCTGGCAAAATGAGAATAGACGTTTCGTAGTACTATACTTATCTCAAAATCATTCAGAAAAATTGAAATCGGACCACCTATGGAGCATCCAGTTCTGCTGCAATAAAATGCGTTAAAAAATTCAGATTGCAATTATACCAAAACTAATGCTCCGACAGCGCCTCAATTTCTCACACATAAAATACATATATTAATCACTACTATATCGTGGAAAGCCTGCACTACAACTCAGAAAGTGGTGGAGTATGATTTTTTTTAAAACGCTGATTTTTCTGGTTTTTCCGGTATTTCTCCTTTACTAATAATCCGATCAAGGGCATCTAGATTGCTTCATTAGTTTTCATGTTACAAGCAAAAAACGAAAAAAACAATTTTTGCATTTAAATTTAGCAATACAATGACACTTGCGAGTAGGAAACATAGCAAGATATAACTACGTCTTTCGTATGATGGCACAGCCGGTTTCCTTTTAGTATTTTTGTCACAAAATCCATAGAGCAGAAAATCTGTATTGATTGGCCTAAAAGAATAGACATTTTAATTATGATTGGATGCGGTAATAAAACAAGAACTCAAAAGGAAGTTTGTGAAATGTTTAATAACACGTCTCACAGTCTACAGTTAGCAAAATAGAAACAAAATTTCGTGAAACTGGGCATGTAAAAACTATTTAAACACCAGGCCAAAATTGGATGAGGAAAAAAAAAGTTAGGTGTACTGTTAGCGATTGAGGAAAATCCGCATATGACAAGTAGACAACTTGCCGCCAACAATGATGTAAGTAAATCATCGATATTGAGAGCTTTACATAAAGAAAAATACCATCCTTATCAAGTTCAGTTGGTTCAGGAGTTAGTGCGAATTTAAACGATCCAATAAAATTGATCATTAAATTTGACAATTTATTGATTTATTTTGGCAACAGTTTTTACTCAGGAATACCAACATACTGACAAGAAATGGTTCAACTTTACGAAAAGTTCCGAATAGTATTCAATAGCTGATTGAATTGACTCTGATCCATTCTTAAATATCGTTTGAATTGATTAGGATCTGCACTCAGGAATTTTTCGTGAACTAATGTCAAGTTTCGTTTCCCTCTTTTCTCAATCCAAGATCTAATCCATCATCTTCTACATCTCTGTCTTTTATATTCAGTAATGCACATTGCTACGAATGTAATGCAACGTAAATTATGTTGTTTTTTTCGCACTATCATTTTTCTTGCGGTCAGGGTAGGGTATGGGTAACCTGAAAATCTATGTTCTAGCAGGCATCCAATTCATGGCTGAAAGTTACTGCAAATTGTCACTAAAAATTGATGAAAAATTAGAACCGATTCTAAACTCATCAATTTATTGGTCAAGTTCAAATTGACGACAATTTTCTGTTTACACCTAACTATAAAATTCAAGGTCACAAAATTGACCAATTTATTGGATCGTGTAAATTCGGACTTAAATGAGGATGATCCTGATAGAAGGTAACAATTCTGTGAACTGATGATGGAGCAGAGAAAATCCTCATTGGATGTGTGAGGCTCACACACGATATCCTAAAAAAGTGAACGTTTGGGCTGGTATCTTTAACAACAAAATTATTGGCCCTTATTTTTTTGAAGGCACAGTTAATGGTGAGGTTTATCTAGATTTGTCGATGAACTTTTTACAGCCTACATTAAAAAGATTTTTTCCTGATGTTAATGATCCAAATGCAACAGATAGATCAATTTGGTACCAACAAGACGGATCTCTACCGCATTACAAGCGTATTGTTAGAGATTATTTGTGCGAAGTTTTTCCCAATAGATGGATTGGAAGACGTGGAACGATTGAATGGTCGCCTAGATCCCCCGATTTGACTCCTCGATTACTTCTTATGGAGTTATTTAAAATCAAAAGTATATTTCAATAGACCAGAGAATATTGCAGATTTAAAAGTTAGGATAACGAAAGAAATTAACAACATAACCCTGAGATCCTACAAAATTTTGTACAGAAATTCCAAGATCGACTTGCTTATTGTCAAGAAGTGAATGGTGGTCATTTTGAACATTTAATTTAATTGTAAAATAAATTGAAAAATACTTCCTAAACATTATGCAACATTTATCCTTCATCCTACGTAATCAAAATTCTATGTTCTCAAAATAAATTATGATTGCGCCAAATTTGAAAAACTTAATATTGCTGAACAGAGAATGAAAATCCATTTCGAACAAGGTGCCACTCTGAACAATCTTAGAACACGCTACAGACAGGTTCTTGTTATTCCTCCTCATTCTACCGCAATTTTTACAATGCCGCCAAATTCTATAACCAATTACCCTGTGAATTCAGGTTGTATACATTAGCCATTTTTCTTCGAACTTAACCACGCAAACCAGGTTAACTATTGTATGACGTCACGGTAGACTTCGGTTTAACAGATTTGGTTTTTGTTGTTGAGGGTTAAAAAAAATTATTATGGCGTTGATTAATATTTTGTTATCTTCTCTTTACTTATGTGTACTTCGAGTTCTTGAAAATACAATGACAATGAATGAATGACTGGAATTTATAGAAGATATTCAGATTTAATCACATCCTTCTTTAGTGGCCATCAATTCATCGGGAATACATTTTATCAATATCTAGATTATGCAAATGCTGGAAGATGATGAACATAATCTGATATAATCTCTCATTCACATATACTTTGTATGAATCCATTATATATTTTTAATATACTTTTACAGTGAGATTATCCTTATCATTCCATATGAATAAACAAAAAACCTAACCTTCAACAAGATAACTACTCTGTCAAACTATCTCAGTGAGCTGGTTTGTGTGGTTGGTTAACTCTTACGTCATAGTTTCGAATACACTTCGAGGAATATTGACAGGTTAACTTATTGCTAACCCGGTTTGTATGGTTAAGTTCGAAGAAAAATTACTATTGAGTAATGTCAAAACAAGGCTGAAACGGTTGTAAAAGATACCCTTTTTCAGGGTTGCGACGATTTAAATCAAACAATTTAAATCATGATTAAAATCAAATGATTTTTTCAATATTAATCGTGATTCAAATCAAATTATAAATTGCTGTAAAAACAAGTCTCTGAAGCAGATAACTCATCAGGAAATTCAAAAAAAGGAAGATAGTTTGTTTACATACATTATGTAAGTGTAAAAACATAACTAATCGTCATCAGTCCAACGTAAATATTCGTAAATTAAACTTAAGAAAACACAAACAGTTTACAACAACAAAAATAGTTTATAGTTTATAATATTACCTACATGACTAAATAATAACAAATAAAAAATATTAACGAATACATAAATGGTATTATAATATGTACAGTGAACAAAAACGTTACTCAGGTTAACCTACAAAATATGTGTTTAGGAAGTCAATTGTAATACTTATACAGGAAAACTAATTTAGCGTCTTTTTCGGTTCCCAAGCGATTTCGAAGTTTGGAATGTACCAAACCAAATGTCGATCCGTCTCGCGAATTATATAACTCGAGCCGGAATTAACTTTAAAAAAAACTTTTATTCAAATACATTTACAAAAATATTTAGATGTGAACAATTCAAGAATCAAATCTAGACTAACTACAATAATGAGAGAAGATCATGTCTAACAAGTAAAATGATGATATGAAGTTCTTGGAAAAATGTCGACTCTGCAAGCTTCCCATGGAAATGCTGAGTTGCGAAAATGGTGACTTGGCTATTCCCATAGTGTTCGTGGAAAGGTGAATGTAACTCCTCCTTCTCAGAAAGATCCATATATGGGGTGGATCGGTTCATTCGTCTTCATCGGTGGCCCTTGGAAATGGATGTAAGTTTTGGGAATTCCTCGTGGACGACGTTTTCATGGTGGGTTGGCTTGTTTGGCTCCCTCTCCAATATTTGGTCTTCAGGAAGTGACCCAGTAGGATAATTGATAATGCGACTAATAGGATGTATATTGGGGCCGTCCAAAGGTAAGCTGGAGTCCCTGTGGAAGTTTTCAGGGTGATTCGGTGGATTTCTTGTTGGTCCCTCTGGAGTCGATGCACTTGATCTAGAGGTATGTTGTGGATGGCCAGTTCGTGTTGATGTTTTTGGATGACTTTGGAAGTTTTTACTGCTGGCAATAGTAAGGGTTGTCCGGTTATTGTTTCTTCGTTGTTGGAATAAATACTCCTTGGGGTCTGGAAGCTGCAACCAATGGGTACTTCGATGAAATGAGGACCTCTGAGGGTGGCAAGGTCGCTCTTTTGGCAGTTGAATTTCACTTTGGTAGGTTCAGGAAATATCACGATGTAATGGGCAGCATTGATCTGTTCGACGATTTCATGTTCGATTGTTACTGGGACGGGCTCGCAGGTGTTCGGCTCTTCGTTCTTCAGATGGAGTAGCTGGTATGTACAATCGATTTGCCTCGATTGTTCGATTGGCCTTCCAATAGGTTTCTGGGAACATTACTGGGAAATGAACGATAAAGACTATTCGACTGTTAGAATGATATGATTCTACTTCCAAAATTTCATAGTATTCATGGATGCTAGAGTTATCGTTTCCAAATAATAGTTCTTCAGGTGAATGATGTTTAAGAAGTATTTGAATGATGAATTGAAGATCTTCGATTTTTAATATGCTATTATGAACAGTATTGATTCTCGCGAAGGTTATAGCATTTTCTAAGTTTGATAGTATCCCTAATAGAATGTTCAAAATTGCATTTATTTGATCCAAAGAGGTTTTTGCTGTAATATAACCGTTAAAGTCAAATTTAATTTTTCAAGTTCAGCATCGATTCGATTATTTTGGATGTTATCATTTCTTCATTTTGCTTAATTAGCGAGAGAGAGGTATTGTAATCATCAATGATTTTTGTTGTCAATGAAATCTGCCTGTTGAGGGTGGTTGCAATATTGTTTTGATTTGATTTTAAAGTATTGATTACGTCATCATATCTTTTGCCGTCTTCGGCATCTAAATTACCAGAAATTGTTTTGAAAACTGTACCAATTCCATTGAATATACCCCTTTTTGATCTTCTGTTTGGGTTCAAAAAACTAAGTTTTTGTTCTGCAAGAGTCAACTGGAAAGAAATATCATTATTGAAATTTTTCAATTCTTCCATATAAAAGCTATTTCTACTCTAAATTAAAGATTTGACATTGTTCCATTGTTCACTAATTTTACGAAATTCTTTCTCTATGGGTTCTAGATCATAGAAATGAATAAACGTATGAAAGAAATTTCGTAATTTTGCATTTCCCAATTTGTAGGGTAAGATGCCAGGATTTGAGGAGAGGCTGGTGACTTTAATTTCTTGAGCTTCGTTGACTGCCGCCAGGGCGAGAAGAAGTCTGTAAAGTGATTTTATCCTGATTAAGAAGGGGTCTTCTGAGATTATTTTTATGATAGGTTCGTAGAGTTTCATTTGAGGGTTTATTAATTTCACTGTTATTTCTTCATTTTTATGTACAAGATGAGTTCTAAATCGGGGCTTATTTTAATTCGCGCCCTAGTCTTGTGATAAATTTGTTTTTCGGTTCGTAGGTCAGTGGTTCCTGTCTAGTTTCGTTGATACCACGATGATTAATTTTACCTTCGTGGCACAATTTTACCATTTCGACTTGTTCTGTGGATTTGAAATCTTCAACTACATTATTACAAATAATGAGTTTGAAGGCAGAGTCTTTGAATGTGTCACTCAGTATTTTACACAATTTTGGAATGGAAGCTTGTTTATCCAAATTTATTGCAAATGTTTTGTTTGTGGTGGTAAATTCTTTGAATGTCTGTATATTATCGTGTTCGAAGTTGTCTTCGGATATTTGAATTGAAGTTCTTATTTTGTTTTCAACTAGCCGTTTTATTTTGGTAACTCTGGGGAATGAAAAACTATTTTCAGAAACAACTGATTTTGAAAATAATTGATACGAGTTTCTGATATTGGAATTACGAGAGTCGGATTTTCGTAACTGGTATGTACAGTCTCGTTTTCATCTTCGTCTCTATTTTCAGGGTTATTATCGTCAATTCGTAAATCAGCGTCATTGAGATCTGGATTTTCGTCAATTTTAGATCTATTGATTCTGTGTCGAATTCTTGGTCTTTGTTGGTTTGATTATCTGATGAAGGGGTTTTGTGATGAAAATGTTTCATTGAAATTTTGCAAATATTTGAAAATCAATTCTGAATTAGGCGTGATAAATCTTGAATTTGAGAAGTCTAATTGTACGTTTAGTGATTGGATGAGATCGATTCCTATAAGTCCATCCAAAACATTGTGAAATTTATATGCGTAGAATTTCATAATTTTATCTTCGTTAAATTCCTCAAAACTAGTTATGGTTACTGAAAATTCATTCTTTGAAGAATCGACTGAGGTTGAACCGACAAAAGGGATCACGTATTTTATATTTTGCATAATATTTTCCAATTATTTCGGATCTAAAAATGATTCAGTAGCTCCCGTATCGATGGGCAATTTTAGGGTGGATTTTGATATTGATGTACGGTAGTTGTCCTTTGTCAAACAAGTTGTGGAATTCGATCATGTTATTTGTGTGTCCTGTGGGAGGCCACTCGAAAATGCTCGCGATTTTCATTAGATACATATTCAACGAATTCCAAATTTTCATCAGAGGGCTGCTCTGAATAATCATATGGGATTCTGAGGGACATTCTTCGTCAGGGTTGGAAACATCAAGATATTCGGTATTGTATAGTTCTTCGGAAACCCATTTACGATTTTGGTTTATGGGTTGATTTGCACTGAACTGTCTAGTGGTAGTACTCATCGGGGTAGGTTTGTATTGATTCGGATTTGAGTTTGGATTGGGTTTCCAAACATCTTTTGGTGGGCCAGAAACTTGTTGGTTACTTGGGAATCTTTGAATGAAATTTGGTCTCGGCTGGACATTGATTGGTCCCGTCGGGAAAGAAGGTTTATATTGGATGAGAAATTTTGCTGAGGGTATTGGAAAATCGAGGGTTTTGATACCTGAAATTCTGGTTGAAATTTTGAAATGTTCTTTGTTGATTGGTTTGAAATGGCCTAGGAAAGCTTTGATTTTGATGTATTGGGTGAGATTGTTCTCACTTGTACATTGGAATGTGAATTGGATTGATTCGAAGAAAAAGAATCTTGTAAATATTTTATATTGTCTTCTTTCCTTATGAAATTGATTGCTTCTAGCATAGTTTTAGGTTCTTTAGTTCTAACCATTACACCTATGGGGTTTCTTAGCCTCGCTAAAAATACTTCAAGGGCCTGTTGGTTATACATGCCCTGTTTGAATTTCCTAATATTTATATCAGGTTCGTGAATAGCAAGATAATTTGAAATTGTATTTAGCAATTTCCTCACTTTGTCATGGAATTGGTATGGAGTTTCGTTCGGTAATTGTCTCGAATTGTTTAAATCCAAAGACAGACAGTTTTCATTTCTCGGATCACTGAAGTTACGAATAAGTTCATTTTTAATTTCATCGATATTATTAACACAACTTATATTCACAACTTCTCGTGCTGGACCTTTCAGTTTGCTAATGATTGTTCTGAATATTATTACATTTTGATAATCTCCTGGATTTTCATTATTAACAAAGTGCGTAACAATGCTGTTCACGCTTTCGATGTGAAAAATTAAGTTCATTAACATTGCCGTCAAACTCTGGAATGGTCTCAGCATGGACCTTTGTGAAATTCGGAACTGCTGGCATGATTTTTCGATATTATTTATTCCAATTGGATTTGAAATTGTACTTTCGTTCAGTGAAAAATTGCTTAAAATATTCGTCAATGAATTTATATCTAGCTCTGAGTTTACTTCACGTTCACTAAAGGATGGAGAGAAACTAGAGGAGTCTGACATGAAAATCAAAAATGACTTACAGTACGATCCTTTTCGGCATCTGGTACTGGCCTGGTTTCTGATGAATTGTTGGTATTCCGGCTTCGTCTCCAGGGAACATACGTTTTCTTCAATCGAACCGTAGGAACTTTTCACGATTGTTACTTAACTATTAAAATAGAAAAGTTATCCGCGTTGGATTCTCGTAACAATCCTACCGACTGCGCCAATTATATAACTCGAGCCGGAATTAACTTTAAAAAAAACTTTTATTCAAATACATTTACAAAATTATTTAGATGTGAACAATTCAAGAATCAAATCTAGACTAACTACAATAATGAGAGAAGATCATGTCTAACAAGTAAAATGATGATATGAAGTTCTTGGAAAAATGTCGACTCTGCAAGCTTCCCATGGAAATGCTGAGTTGCGAAAATGGTGACTTGGCTATTCCCATAGTGTTCGTGGAAAAGGTGAATGTAACTCGCGTCAACCGCACACTATAAAAACGAACGAATTTTCTTGTTCCGATAGTAAAGCCGCGGCACCCTGCCGCAAATTTTAATTTTTTATGTCAACACAACTTTTTTTGTATGTCGCCGAGGAGATTTTCTGACTGTAAATCTAGACAATAAATATTTTTGGGCGAATAGAGAAAAATAATGAAAATAAGTGATTTTAAAGTTCATTATTTCCATATTTAAGGAAAAAATCAGTATTAATAAAAAAACACGATTTAATCGGAAAAATCACGATTAAATAAAAAAAACTGATTTTTTTCAAAAATATCCTGATTTTTTGCAACTCTGCCTTTTTTTTAACGTTGACAGGGACAGGTTGACAGGTATGACATGATAATAATAATGATAATGTTTAAAAGTTTCCCATGTGGAGTCAATATTTATAGAAATGTATAAATATATTTTCCATTTCTCTTATATAAAACTTATTCTCTATATTCAGTTTTCTTTTTATGGTAAAGTTGAAAAACACCTATAGCTGACACTTCGCCTTTTCATCATTTTGTCTATTATTTTCGTATTTTAGTGCTGTTTTTTAAATTAAAAAATTTTATAATTCTTAGTTCTTCCGAATTTAGATACATCATTTTGAAACGCCCTTTGTAATAGTTGAAAATAGTACATTTATTTCTTCGCAATCATGTAAAATGAAGTAATACATAGTACAGCTCCCACGGTGTGGGAGTGCCACTCGCGCTTTACTGCTTTTTGAGTACCCATTCTGTACACATATCAGAATTGAATAGAAACTCGAATAACCCGCTGTATTATCATATTTTGTCTAATGCCATGTCCATTGACCTTCACATCTTGTAACACAACAAAAAAATGCATCACACATCTACATCCCACACTCCATTCATAATAAATAAACGTGTTAAAAGTTGGATTACCGCCAATATAAACTGGTAGACTGTTTGTAACGCAACATGATGATTTGTCTTGTAATCACTTACAAAGATCCTTGTCAGTCGCTAGGCTTGCCGCATCTAAGCCAACTCTCGATTCCGGTCTTACATGAACTTGAACACGAAAACATGTCCCATTCAATCTACCGGATTATATTGGCCTTAAGATTCTACCCGTCGATTGATTGGAGTTTGTTTATTTTTTGAAGCAGGGGAACCAGAGCCTAGGGATTATGATAATTGAGGGAAAACATGCGGAAGTCGGACAAGGTATATTCATTTCCGATATCCAGGAAGGCAGTTCGGCTGAAAAGGTAAGTGATTTTATGATTATTTTTTGATACCCAGGTATATTGCCCGTTAAACCATTCTGTTTTACCGAGACTCATTCAAACCTAAAACCGTCGGCACTCGGCGCGAGACTTGATGAGCTTGACTCGATGGGTTTGTTGAAACTCGCGTCGTGGGAACGGCCGACTCGTTTAGGATCGAGACTTGTCGAGCGTAAGCTCGAGGTGGTTCGACCGTTCCCATGAAATGTCGGTAAATTGTCCAAACATCAAAGGCGCGAGGCTATACTAGCTGGCTCCTACTGTATGGCTTGTTGAGCGGTCCCACGGCGCGAGGGTATGCATAGTTGAGTGTTTTCATTATTGTGTATGTAAATAGAGTGGAATTCAGAAGCAATCATTGAATTCTCAGATTTATACAGGGTGTTTCTTAATAACATGCTAAAATTTAAGAAAAAAAAATTTTGGTTATTACTTTGGTTTGGCCCTAGATATTTTTGTGAAATGTATACGCATCTTCTATGCATCAAAAGGCATTTTCTGCTGACAACATAATTTTTTATACTTGCCAGTGACGTTCGTACGGAATTTGCACTGAATCATTTGAAAAACAAATGATATGCCACTGCTTCTTCTTAAAGCAATTTTTTTTGAAAACATCATTCATTTCTTGGCAAACTGGCCTGTTATTTTTTTTTGTTTGGCGTACGGTTTTCGCATAAAAAAATGAAATTCATTCTTTTGCATCTCGCTACCCATTTTTATTACTTGAGATCTACCTGTCAGATATGATATCAGCAAATCCAGACAATTTGTAAATCAAGAGCTCATGATCTACATAATCAAAGGCCCTTTACATGCAGTCTATGATCTAGAGCACAGTTTCTGTGCTAGAATTACAGGTAAAACCTTGCTGTAAAGGTGATAATAAAGAATTTCTATTGAAAAATTAAACTAGTTGTTCTTTTATTTTGAGTTAATAGATTTTGAAAATACTCGACAAAACACTGATAGCCCGGTAATTGCCATAGACATTGGGGTCAACTTTTTTATATATGGGAGTTACTAATGGACCCAAGAAAAAACTCTTCAAATATTAGCATGTTATTAACACCCTGTATAATAAAGAGGATGTCATTTGGGACCCAACACACGAACACCACAAAAATAATAATAATAGGAATATGCTGCTGCACATGCTTTCCTCTCATGGTCGCTATCCATCGCAAACTAAAAAAAAAAGATGACGCGGCCAATCGGAAAGGTAAATTTCAAAATTTATTCACCCTGAAATTGCCATTGATCAAGCTTACGAATCATGTGTCAGGAAAAATGGAAAATATTTACTGGAAACAAAAACAGCATTTCTATTTCTATATAAACCTCATACTTTCTAATCAAAAGTTGGTGAAGTATTCAAATCTGACACGAGAGAAGGAACCTCAAATGAAAGTAGCATGCAGGTTAAAGAAAAATTATTAATTTCCATGAATGGTAATTTACAGCGATTTTTTTTATTTGTGTGTACATCTTAGAGAACTTTTCGAATAAAAGTTGTGGAGCTCATGAAGCTCTATCAAAAGACCTAAAGTTTGCCGATATTGGTATGAAAATGAAAGATTGAGAGATTGAGATTTGTTTTCAACGGCTTTCATTTTGAAACTACTTTGTGCCGAATTTCCATTCTGTTGAAAAATGTGGTTGGTATCCATTGGGGACCATGATCGGCCGAAGAAATATAAAATTCAAAGTCTTATTGTGGTGACTTCCTCAATATGTAGTATTTCTATTGAAATCTACCATAACTACTGCATTGAACAATGCATCCCTTCTTTGGCTCTAACCACTGGTAGATTCTGGAGCACGATTTTTGTAGGGCAGCTTTCCGTCTTTCCAAGTGGGTAGATGTCGTTGATATGCATCTCATTCAGGTCCACATCAATCAGGTCTTTACATATATTTCCATGTGTTAAATTTTCCCTTTTTTTTCTCGATTCCAAATACTATAATCGCTTCTATATAATTCTTTACATGATTCCTGTTATTGATTATTTCTTGATATAAAGATCCCAGAGCTTCTTCTTTTTGCATTATTGAAGTAAAAAATAATAATTTTCGGAAGGTAGGTATGAGTTTTGAAATTATATCGGTCGAAAATCGAGGAGGCTAACGGTGGGATAGTTCTACACCCCGCACGTATTTATCATTTGATGTTTATTCACCACTTTTGTCTTTGTTTACGATTGGTAATATTTCGATCTTATATAAATGTACTCACAGTCTGCGGAAATAGATCAATGTCTTTCACCCTTAACCATACTTGGGGCACTGTTTGGAAATTTATTTCTTGTTTCAATTCGTTATTTGAGGCACTCATACGAGAGTCACTAATATGTGATGATACGAGATGTACACCTATTCCATCAATTGAAATTGGATTGTCCTCTCCTCCAAGATCTCCAGATTTTACCCTCTTAGATTTTTTGCTATGGGGTCATCAGAAATCTGCAGTTTATAAAACTCAACCCAGCCTCAATTGAAGAACTTGAGGATCGCAATTAGTCGAGAATGCCGAAATATCTCCCCCGATCGGAATTTGAAAACTGGCTCTATTATTGTTTGGAGAATAACGAAAATCATTTTGAGCATTTACTGTGAATGGGAAAAAATCGTTTTTGGAATACTCTAGGAAATACTTCTTATCAGATTTGCTTAGTACTGAAGGAAACATGATTCGATAGTTGTTTGTTCTAGTTCGAGGGAGTCTTTTAGAATAATAATAACGTTAATTTTTCACAGAGACATAAATAATTACAAATGTAAGGTTTGTAACAATATAACTAAAATTAAGTAAGGAAGTGTGAACATATTTCTAGAAAGGAGTATAAATATATATGAATTTGATTAGAATTTCAAAATAAGCTTAGTAGCAATGAACAGGTTTTCGCACATTAATGTGTGAGATTATAAATAAATGGAAATGAGAGTTTACTCATTTCTTATTCCAAGAGAGCATTTATTATGGATGGAGAGTGTAAACAGTTTAATCCTTATTTTTGCTGACTTAATAAGTAATTTTATATTTTCTGGAACGAAGTTGAATACTTTTAAGTTGAAGATATCTGAAACAACGTTTTCCAATTTTTGTGTTTGTTAATTTCGTTTTTACAAGTTGTTTCTGCTTTTGTCTGGTGCAGTATGAATGATCTATGTTTTGTAACGTATTTTTATTTTTGTATTGGTTTATTATTATGCTGACGAAAAAAAGTTGTTTTGGATCTAGAATTTTTGCTTCACTTGAATATGTATTTTCTTTCCTGTACATAATTTTCAGGAAACGTTTCTGTATGACTTTCAGATTCTTTAAATGCGATTTAGCAACTCCACCCCATCCAAGAATTGCATATTGGATTATTGATTCTACGAGAGCAAAATATATTATTCTCATGTGATTCTTATATAAAATGTTACACAAAAACTTGAACCTATATAATATACTACGTAGCGTTTTAGTAGTATTATTGATATGAGTTTCCCTCCTCAAGAAACTGTCTGATGTTATGAGATCTTTTAATTTTCTATAGACAAGCTTATTCATACTCTGGTAAGTTATTTTTATAGGCTGTGAACGTGAGAAATTTGTTTTTTTTTCAAAATTTATTGTTAGAAGTTTGTGGTTGAATCTGTCTATAATTTTTGACATATCCTTTTCAGCATTTTCTTCTGGTTCTGACCAGGTGGTGTTTTTATATACTATCGCAGTATCATCTGCAAAGCTTATAATTGTATCACTTCTCTTTAGAGTAAGAAGACTATCTAGATTTACCGAAAACAATAGGGGACCTAACACCGTACCTTGGGGTAGTTCTGAGCTCACAGAAACGTTGTTTTCCATCCAAGTAGCTTTTCATCAGATTATATGCACTACCGCGTAATCCTATATCCTCCAAAGCATTAAGCAGCTGTGGATGACTTATAGTGTCAAATCACAGAATATAGGAGGGTTACAGAAGCGTCATTCCCCTCATTTAAATGTTCCAAATTCTCATGCGCAAGTGGTAGTTTTTCAGTCAACGTCAACCATTCTGTTTATAATGTTCTGTCACTGTCACAGTATCAGCTCTTTCAGCATTCTACTGTGGTTCTGTGGTTTATTGTAGTTATTGTTGTTTGTGTATGCTCCCTTAAAATTGGAGAAAAGAAGTTACTGTTTTTGTTGTTCAATTGTACTCGTGCTCATCTACAATGAGTGAATACAAAAAAGGTGGATTTTATTGTGTCTTGCGTGGATGCCACAATCGCACTATGGACAAGATAATTACATTATTCAGGTTACCAAAGGATTCTGAAAGGTAGGAAGATTTGAATATGATGGTCGTTGCAATTGTTCGTTCCTCTTTGTTAATAAATTTGAAAATAAGTTTACTTAGTCATCTGTAAATGAATCCCCATCTCAGACAGCTCACAATAGGAACATATGTATCCTACATACTGATCCTTAAAATATTTTTTTTAGGACAAACAATTGGTTAACCCGATGTAACCGAGAAGATCTATTCGAAAAATAACTAATGAACAATAATGAATATTATTGCATTATTATGATGCATTAACATTATATTTTAAGCTTACCCATAAAGAAAGTAACCTCTTTAGAACCATTGTTCGTCAAATAACAACTGGAATACCGAATTAATACGAGACGTAAAAGTTGTATCCCCCGCAAGTGAGCTGGCTGCATACGCCGAGAGGAAGCAAAAGCAATGTAATTGTGACAGAAAAATTACCGAAGGTCATAAAATTCAGCATCACCAAGATCAAAGGTGCCGCCGGACTGAGACGCTCCTGTAACCCTCCTATATTCTGTGGTCAAATGCTTTGGATAAATCCAAAAACATGCACAGTGTGGGATTTCCCCCATCAATGGCCTTGAAGACACCAGAAGTCAGAAATGAGATGGCATCTTGTGTTGACATTCCCTCTCTGAATCCAATTTGCATGTTTGATAATATATTGAATTTATTGAAATAATTTGTTGGTCTCGATTTTATTGTTTTTTCGAATATGTTTGCCAATGTAGTGATTAATGAAATTGGCCGATAGTTTTCCATTTTGCTCTTGTTACCTTTTTTATACAGGGTGTTAGTGACTAAGTGCGACAAACTTCAGGGGGTGATTCTGCATGAAAAAATAATGACAGTTTGCTATATAACTTTTGTCCGCAAATGCTTCGTTTTCCGAGATACGGGGTGTTGAAGTTTTCCTTAAAAACTGACTATTTATTTATTGCTCTGAAACTGGTGGAGATATGCTAATGAAATTTGGTGAGTTTTAAGAGGTAGTTATTGCGCATTTTTTGACATGAAATTAAGAATTGTATGTTCATCATTAGCGCGCATACAGGTAATAATCTCGATTAAAAAAAAATGGTACGTCACTGAGATATTCCAAATTAAATCATTTTTGAATTCCTCGTTCAATTTGGGACAAAAAATATCTCCTGCCTTTTTTCCGTATGGTACGCCGTTTTTATGCAAAAAAATAAAACATCTTATTAACGCGTTTTTCTCATTTCTTCAATACATTATCTAGTAGCGATGCTAGTAGGCTACTGTCAACATTCTGTTAAATACGAATATTTCAACGAAATGTCAAATTAGCGTTTCTTCATTTTTAAGCTTTCAGTTTGGTATAACATTAATGATAATAAGTAATTAATTTTTTATTGCGCATTTTTTGACATGAAATTGAGAATTTTATGTTCATCATTGGCGCGCATACAGGTAATGATCTCAATTTTTTAAAGAAAAAAATGGTACGCCACTGAGATATTTCAAATTAAATCATTTTTGAATTCCTCGTTCAGTTTGGGACAAAAAATCTCTTTGCCTTTTTTTCGTATGGTACGCCGTTTTTATGCAAAAAAATAAAACATCTTAACGCGTATTTTTCATTTCTTTAATACATTATCAAGAACTATCTAATACAATAACGTTAAACCAGAACAAAAACAGAAAATAACACTAATAAATAAATAGACGCAAAGCTACAACAAATGTTCAAAATGACCTCCCTCAGACGTGATTCAATATTCAACTCTTCGCCTCATTGATTGTCGTATTCGCGCAAATTCCTGGTGTATTTCTTATTGTCTCACAGCCGGCTATAATTCGATTCCTCAGGTCTTCAACATTTTCGACGAGAGTGGAATAAACTAATGACTCAAGAACACCCGAAATGCAAAAATCTAGAGGATTTAAATCCGGAGATCGAGCAGGCCAATGTTCCGTACCTCCCCTACCTATCCAACGATTTGGATTTACTGTATCTAAGTGACAATAATGCTAAAATGGACTGATACACCATCATGCATGAACCAGAAGTGTTGTCTCAGCTGTAGAGGAATTTCTTGAAGAAGAACAGGTAACTCTTCCTGTAGGAAATTAAGGTAAGAGTTGCCTGTTAGTCGTTGTGGGAGGAAATATGGACCGATTAAATTATCATCAAGTACCCCAAGCCATACATTTACTGAAAACTGATGCTGAAAATGAGCTCCAAAGATTCCATGTGGATTTTCCTCAGCCCAGAGGTGATTGTTATGAAAATTTCGTATACACTGTCGTCCAAAATTAGCCTCGCCAGTAAATAAAACGTCATTTAAAAAATTAAGAATTTGAGCGATTTGATGAAGAATCCAATGGCAAAAAACTAGGCGCGGGAAAAAGTCTCTAGGTAGTAGAGCTTGCACACGTTGAATATGAAACGGATACAATTGCTGTTCTTTGAGAATTTTAAATACAGTGAAGTTGCTTACATTCAGTATGTTGGCAATTTTTCGAGTACTTGTTTCAGGTGACTCCGCAATTAACTCGACAACTGCTTCTTCTAGTTGCACAGTTCGTACTTCTCGAGGACGCCCGCAGTTAGCCGTTTGTTTCTTGAATGTACCATTTTTGCGCAAACGTTGGTGAAGACGAGCAAATATTGTGTGATGGGGTACCCTACGTCCTGGATACAACTCAGCATACAATCGTCGAGCTTGCCGACTATTTCCATTACTTCGACCATAGACAAAATGCATGTCTGACAATTCCGCATTTGTATAATTTTCCATTATTTTCGATAAAAGAAAAATTAATTACTTATTATAATTAATGTTATACCAAACTAAAAGCTTAAAAATGAAGAAACGCTAATTTGACATTTCGTTGAAATATTCGTATTTAACAGAATGTTGACAGTAGCCTACTAGTATCGCTACTATATAATGTATTAAAGTAACGGCGCCCCATACGAGAAAAGGCAAGAGAGATTTTTTTGTTACAAATTGAACGAGGAATTCAAAAATGATTTTTAATTTGAATATATCAGTGGCGTACCATTTTTTTTTTCTTTAAAAAAATTGAGAACATTACCCGTATGCGCGCCAATGATGAACATAAATAAATAGTCAGTTTTTAAGACTGATAATAAATAGTCAGTTTTTAAGAAAAACTTTTAACACCCCATTAAAACGAAGCATTTGCGGACAGAAGTTATATAGCAAACTGTCATTATTTTCCATGCAGAATCACCCCCTGAAGTTTGTCGCACTTATTCACTAACACTCTGTATATCGGTTTCACAACAGACACTTTGAACTCAGTAGGGCATATATCATATTTCAAAATTTCATTGCGCAGATACGTTAAGGGCTTGAGTATTTCTTTGTGTATTCCCTTGAGCGTTTCTGCTGTGAGTTGTCATGCCCAGGAGCTATTTCTTTTTTAAATTAATTATAATCTCCCGAACTTCATCTTCATTTACAGGTGACAAAAATATTGAGTGTAGATTTTGATTTCTGAAGAAGGTGACTCGGGTTTTGTTATGTTTTTTGCCAATGTTTTTCCAATATTAATATAATATTGGTTAAAGCTATTTGCCAGTTCATTTCGTCCTGTATGATGATATTGTTATCAGTTGATAACTGTTTGATATTACATTTAGTCTTCACGCCTCCAATGGTGAGAGGGTTCCTAAGATTCATGGTAGAGGTCGATTCTGTTTTGTTTCCCTCCACGTCTGATACCCTACACTTTTTGACCATTTTGCTCATATGTGGACTACCGAGTGTTATGTCCAATACTGCTCATCTGGTCCTAGTTACCAAGGTGGGTGTACACCCCACATTTGGTATGTAAAGGTTAGTTTTAATTTAAGATTGAATTCGAAATCAATGCCGTTTCCGACGATCGACTCCTCTGTCTATAGAATTTATCATAAAATTTTTAGGAATCATCAATTTACTGATTTGAGCAAGAACTAATCATTAACGATCCTTCGTATTGCTTCGTATTGAAATAAACTACGTATGCCGCCAATATTTAAATTGATCGTGGGCGAGAATTGAGTTACCAAATTTTCTTGCAAACACCCAAGAGGAAAAGTGTATATAATGTTATAATATTTGTTTATGATTGAATATATTGGAAGCCCATATTACTTTGATTTATTACTTGTATCCTGAAAGATGATTCTAAAATTAGGACTCTTCCCCAGAAACACTTTCACTGTAATTGAACGTATAGGATTTATTTTATTTTCTTATTCATTCTACCACTGTCGGTGTCTGTGATCTCATATCCATATAAATTTAGAAGTCAGTGAATGTCTCAATTCACTTTTGAAGATATTTTTTATTTTCAGGCTGGCCTTGAAATAGGAGAAATGATACTAGCTGTTAATAAAGACTCTCTAGTTGGTTCCAATTACGAAACGGTACGTATAAATTGATTTTGTGTTGACTCTGAAAATGTCTTTTATGATTGCATTTTCCATGGGAAAATCTTGTTTTTTGAGTTATTCTTGCTAAAAACCAGGAAAAAATGCAATTTAGCGGTAATTCGCAGATTTCAAAAAAAAATGTAAATAAATAAACCTACTTAACCCTAAATAAATCCGGCGGTCAGTAAAAAAAAAGAATGTTTTTTATATCCATTATTCTCACGACAGTAAATAGACAACAATTAGACTCTAACGATTTAGAATATGCCATTTGATAAAACTATCATATTTTTTCTTCCTAAACACGTATCCGAAGTCAAAACGTAGATAATAAAAATACTCTTCCCGACCAACTGAATATCACTATCGCTACTAAATTAATAAAAAACTTCACAAATCTACCATATCTTTTTAATTTTCAAAAACACACCTAACCAAACGGGAAATGAAATAACAATTGAAATTCGAAAATTCAAAATAATATGGCAGTACGCAGTCTCACAGACAATCAAGATAGAACATTTTATAAAAACTTTTTAACAAAAAATTAAACCGACGAAATACGGAACTGAAAAGTAAAAAATAAAATAAACCTTCTTAGTCTCAATAACTAAGCTCCTAAACTAATGTAAGTAACTAATTTTGAGTCGGCGCCAAACAAACAAGCAAATGAATTAGGTAAGGCGTAAAATGATGGCATCGAGTTGAGCGGTGACATTGTGATAATTTTTTTGAAGTAATTTAATGATCTTCGTTGATTGTTTGTTTGGCGCCGACTTAAAATTAGTTACTTACATTAGTTTAGAAGCCTAGTTATTGAGACTAAGAAGGTTTATTTTATTTTTTACTTTTCAGTTCCGTATTTCGTCGGTTTAATTTTTTGTTAAAATTTTTTATTTTTCAATTTTTTGTGGTTGAAATCTACTAATTACTAACGGCTTGTTTTTTTATTACTTCCAAAATACTTACTCAACCACCTTACTTCAACTATTACCAGTTAAATAATATGATTATCTACTTTTACTATTTGTTGTAATATAAATTATTTTTGTTGTTCTGGTTAGTTTATTTCATTACTTTGTATATCATTCCATCCTCTCATAGAATATAATGATTGTGATAATGACAATAGCGATCTGTCATTGTCAACTACATATGTGTGACAATGTTCACAAGTGAAAAATCAATTATTCCCTATTTTTCTACCCGTAAGGGTGGATAATTCCATTCGAAATCTAAATATGATCTACTATGAGGTATACCCTATCTGATAAAAGAATAATCATCCAAATCGAAGATCCCAGTACAAAGTTATGCCTGATAGAATCGGTTAACAGACCAGAATTTAGAGGGTGAGTGATCAATATCCTTCATTTTGCTACCCTTAGGGGTGGATTTCATCTTTTAAATTCAAATGGGACCAACTTCGAAGTACACCCTATCCACTGAATTATCGGAATCGGACACTAAAAAGTTATGCGTAATCATACATAAAAAAAATAATTACAAAAAAATATACGCGTCGACTAGAGAACCTCCTCCTTTTTGGTTTCGTCGGTTAAAAATTGAATAAGTCTCCAAAATACGTGACCGCCAAGAATTTATTGAGGCTATCAACATTTTAAATATAAAGATTACTATCCTTTTCGTAGGTAAAAATAGGAATCATTATTTTTATTGGCGCGAAAAAAATGGATTTAAAATAAAACATTTATTTTTTCATAACTGTCCGCCGGTTTTTTTTGTTTTTTTTGGTTGTCTTGTGTTGTCTTGTTTATTTACAAATATTTTTTTTTCAAATCTGCGAATTGTTACTATACTGCATTTTTACCAAAAACCATAATTATGAACCAGAGTGTTCTGAATGAAAGTATTTGAAAAAAGAGTTTCAGATACTTTCTTGTAATCCAAATATTTTCAAGATATATTTGATATTTGTGCGAAATATTTTCAGTGGATTTGAATTGATTTCGATGAATATGTCAAATACTTTTCACTATTTGAATAGCGTCAGGTATTTCCAATGCTCTCAGATACATTGCAAATACCCATAAATGTATTGAATGAATGTGGTTTTTTGTGGAGGAACAACGTTTCTTGACATGTTTTTGGGTAACCTTCCACAGTCTGAAAATGAAAATATAATCAGGAAAATCTATACAAGTGTAGAAAGGGCAAACTAATTAGTTCACCCCGATAAGTTATTGCGTTCACCAAATTATATTTCCTATAGAAAAATGATTCAATTAGTCAATAACTTGCCGTTTTCTGAATTTGCCTATCAATTTTTTTTTTTTAATTCAAAAGATACTTCTCTATATAGTTTTTGCTTGTATAGATTTTCCTGATTATATTTTCATTTTCAGATTGTGGAAGGTTACCCAAAAACATGTCATGAAACCCATAAATGTATTCGACATCCCCATTTGAATATATTGAAATACTGAATATTTTACATGGAAACAAATAACTTGTAGATACACTCTGGTATAAACAATCGTCATTGAACTCCCGCTTCGTAAATACAGTGTCCGTCATAAAGTTGGCTACATATGGGGAAAAAATTTTTATTGAAATTTCTGAAAAACTCTAATGGCGGTTCGTTTTTGCATGTCTGACAACTAAAAAATCCGTTGCGACTTATATCACGTGATCTCAGATTTGGCGGGAATTTTAAATAAAGTTGTCTGTGCTGCCGAAAAATGGGTCAAATTTACAAGATATCGAAAAAAATTATTGAGAAAATGTGTTTGAAATCCAACGAGGAACTCATGTACCATTTAGAACCAGATTGAAAAAAAAAACAAAAATACCATTTTATTCCTCTACCCTTACTAAGAAACATTTTACATTCTTGTTTTATCTGTGAACAGCTTTAATAACCTAAATCACATAAGTTTAGGTCAAAACTAATCATATATTTGTGGAATAGACATTTTGCGGGAGATTAATTATGAAAACACTAGGTGTAGTCATGCCCTGTATATTGATGCACATTAGCTTGTTCTTTATTCTCAACTAATCTTATATAAAGAATAGGTCCCAATCTGTAACAGTTCAAGGATTTCGTTCGGAAGAGTATATTTCCTCATCAGGTGTCCCTCAAGGATCACACCTGGGACCTTTATTTTTTATCATTTATGTAAATAACATAAAGTCGTGTTTTAAACATGCCAACTTCCATTTATATGCAGATGATATGAAATTTTACCTAACCGTACGAAATTGAAACGATTGTCACAAGATCCAAGATGACCTTAATAGACTTAGTGAATATTGTAACTCGTCTAACTTATATTTGAATTTTCAAAAATGCCATTGCATCACATTCACAAAGAATATAAATCCGATACACTTCGATTATTCTATAGGGAATTATCAAATAACCAGGGTTAGTAAGATTATGGACCTAGGAATTATATTCGATTCCAAACTGATTTTTGATCTACATGTCGAATCAATCGCAAACTCCGCCTCAAGAATGTTAGGCTATGTAATGAGAACATGTAAACATTTCGAAAACATCAAGTCTTCAATTTGTGTTTATAATGCATTTGTGTACAGTAAGCTAAATTTCGCTTCTATTATATGGAGTCCTCAATACAAAACGTATATAAACCGCCTGGAAAACATTCAGAACAAATTTATCAAATATATTTGTTTCAAACAAAATTTCAATTACAACGGCGACATTGAAAATGCGAGAAAACATTTCAATATTATATCACTACAAATTCCGTAGATAATGCTAATATACTGAATCAAATTCAAATCAACGTTCCCATTCGGCCACTTGTTCCGCATACCATTTCGGAGAACTAATTCGTCTCATAACTCTCCTCTATGTAGAATTGTTCGAAATGCTAACAGGTACACTGATCAAATCGATATTTTCTCCAAATCCCACCAAAAATTAAAGACCGCTATGAAAGGACTCATGTATCAAAGAATTTCTGCTTAAATTAGTAAAAGCAAACAACTAACAAAAAAACACTTTATCTTTGTTACTTTGTCTCAATTGCTGTCTGAAATTAGTATTAGTATATAAGTTTAAGTATAAGTAAAATTAAATGTAATAATGTAGGTACTTTAGTGGACTTTTGTCTGTCTGTATCTTTCATGACCATTAAATAAATAAATAAATATTTGTAATTAAAACTTAATAATACATTATTTATCCTTGATAATATAATTTTTTTTGCATTGTTTGATTATGGAGTTTTTTTATTTTTCCACATCCACCTAAACAATACTAAATTCAATTAGGATAAATAATGTATTATTAAGTTTCAATTACAAATATTAGTTGGTTTAAATTTTATTTACGGGTTGAGAATATTGAATAAGCTCGTGTGCATCAATATACAGGGCATGACTACACCAGTGACAAGACTAAATCGTGTTTTCATAATTAATCTCCCGCAAAATGTCTATTCCACAAATATTTGATTAGTTTTGACCCAAACTTATGTGATTTATGTTATTAAAGCTGTTTCAAGATGAAAAAATAATGTATAATGTGTTTCTTAGCAAGGGTAGAGGAATAAAATGGTATTTTTGGTATTTTGTCAATCTGGTTCAAAATTGACTGTTTCCATAAATAATTTTAATGCCACTTAGAATAGAATACTTTATTTGCCCAAAATAACAAAAGATGTTTTAGCATCGTCATAAAAATTTGGTTTCTTGTTTGCTTATATATAAAAAGTATATGTAGTAAGTATAAAAGTACATTCACACATTTCAAGTATGCATAACATAGTATAAAGACATATTAAAAAAAAACAGGAAAGACAATACAGTTAAAATCTTAGTACTGAGGAGAGATCTGCTTCTATGAATTCTTCGATGGTGTAGATGTTAAGTGCTAGAAGGATTTTCTTTATTTTTAATTTGAAGGTCCCTAATATGCGTTGGGAGTTTATTGAAGAGTTTAATAGAGATGTTAATAAAGCTTTTGTGAGTTAATGTTAGTCTATGTTGACATGCAGAAACGAACCGTCATTAGAGTGTTTGAGAAATTTCAATAACAATTTGTTTTCCCATATGTAGCCAACTTCATGACGGACACTGTATAAGCGAAATTCATCTCAGCATTGAATCTAGAGGGCGCCCTCTTCCTGGATACAAATATGATAGAATATTCGTATTGACTTGAAATATTAGTATTAGTGGGGTAATAATAATAATAAAAAAGTTTATTCACTAAGAAACAAGAGTATTTATATAATAAAGGGGGTTATAGTAAATAAACATGGGGTACCACAGAAGCTTTAGTTCCGGAGGACTATCGCTTGTACGTGGTTTCGTAAGTATATAATGTAATGATGACAAAGATAATAATAAAGTAGTGTAAGTTATGACAAAAGAAATGTAGTGTAATAAATAATTTAATATAAATACACATAAACATGCAATATGTAAACGCATTCATATACTAGTAGGTTAAATATATAATTAACAGTAGGGTTTTATGTTAAGACAAACGGGACATATATAGTCCGGTCAAAGGTGCATATAATCATAACAAGCTGAAAATCAGTAAAATTGTTCAAAATATAATTATAAATGAAATTTTCAAGTTCCCCATCATTCCCGTGTATGGAAAAAAATTTGCTCGAGGTCAAAGGTCATAAAAATGAGTTTTTCGCGATTTTCAGCAAAACGGTGAGTTTGATCATAAAAGTACTTTCCACAAAAATTGTAGAACATAAAATTATCTATAAAAAATTCATCAATACTTTTTTCCCTGCGAGCCACCATTTCTGAGATAAAACGATTAGAAAAATTGTTATCGTCATAATATGCACACGTTTCCACGCTACCTATGAGGTAGTGTACTTGGCGCGTTTTTTTCAACGTGGTTTCCCCAGTAGGCCTACCCCATGGGTCAGTTGTGATCCTGTTTAATTTGAAACTATTGCAAAATAACGGAAATTTTCAAAGATTGGAAAAGATAAAAGCGATGTAAATTTAAAAAAAGTGGTGAAGTTCATTCGTCTGATTCGTAACCTTCAAATTCTTCTTCTTGATCTTCTTCTTGTTCTTCTTCTTCTTCTTCTGCTCCTTCTTCATCTTCATTCTGGGTGTGAGTGAATTGCGTCAATAGCGATGTATCGCATGACACTTCGTTGGAATCAAACGAATCCTCCACTGTTGGTGATTCAACATTAGAGCACGACCGGCCTTGACAATTTGTACATGACTGAGAACAAAACAGTCCGACTTTTTTGCAACCACATTTAGCACTGCATCCCTTTTTGCAGTTGCAAAAAATTGTGTTCAGCAGTTTTTCCGGCGCAGATGGAAGTAAAGTTTGAACTGGCTCTAATGTATTGTTGACCAACTTCCAACCAGTCTGTAGGGTCTAGTTGATAACCGAACCACACTTGAACTTGGTAATATACCCGAAAAAGATGTTGAAGTGCAGCAACTGAGGTTGGAGGAAGACAAGCTAATTGAACTTGTTTTTTATTTTTAGTATTTTTAACGAAACATGCATATCGATGCTCATCTAAACAGGTAGTTTTCTTAGGAGCTCCGTACATAGAAAGAAGAAAGCGGGTGCCATTGGTGATAACTTCTTGTTGAGTTGAATTACTCTTTCTAAAAACTTCAGCACATTGAACTGAATCTTGTTTTTCAAACATTTTGAAAACTGCTCTTTTACCCTTCCTGTAAAATGCAGATGTCGTATCACAGCCAGTTATTGCGTGTGAAAATAGTCCATGATTTTGACACTTTACAAAAGTAGATAAACTTTCTGATGAATATATATACGGTTGATGTTGAGCTTTTCCTGGTTTTAAGAAGAAAATAGTTTTTTCAGTTGGCGTTCGAGCTGTGAGTAATACGAGTAAGTCTACATCTTCACCAACAACAATAGTTGTATTTGTCAAATTGAATTGCTCTATTGCTGTTTCAATAATCAATACATCAGCATCATTATTAGCTTGTTTTACCAATATATTGTCAGCAGTTAACTTTTCTTTCAACATTGAAATGAACCGAGACTTGTTGTGAGTATTTGTAAGAAATTTCTGTCGACTGGTTGGAACTGTCATAAGTTCATCAAATAAAATATCAGAAGATGAAGATGTTGCTGAAGTTCAACGACTTTGTTCTGCAGCTTTGATATTTCTCGTGCAATCATCATAGCCATCGAATACGACAGTTACTCTGGAACCAAAATGTCGACAGACATACTGAACGTATTTATCTATGATAACATTGAATGTTTCTTCGCCATCCCACACCACGAGGTTATAACTTATGTATATTTTATATTTTAAGTATAAGTTACAATGACCGATAGAAAAAAATTTCAACATATATGTTGTATATCATCATAATATGCATGAGTACGCCATGTATATACATCTCTAGGGTTGTTATATATAACAACTCAAGACATGGCGTACTCATGCATATTATGATGATAACAAATTTTACAACTTTTTGAATCTCAGAAACGGTGGCTCGTAGGAAAAAAGTATTCACACATTTTTATAGATAATTTCACGATCTACATTATTTGTTTCGGGTACTTCCATGTTCAAACCTACCGTTTTGCTAAAAATCGCGAAAAACTAATTTTTTTGACCTTTGACCTCCAGTAAATTTTTTTCCATACACGGGAATGATGGGGAACTTGAAAATTTTATTCATGATTATGTTTTGAACAATTCAACTTATTTTCAGCTTGTTGTGATTTTATGCACCTTCACTCTCATTTTTTGGTCTAGATTGACCAGACTAATAGTAGATTTAAAGCAGATTTATATACACACACATATACACATATATACACACATACATACACACATACATAAATATGGTAATATAGAGTTGTTGTTGTTTTTTTTTTTTTTATTGATATTTCAAAATCGTGTATATTATTTCTTTCAATACTAGAAATCCAGTTATTATTTTTTTTTTATATATATAAGTTTAAATTATTTATGCTTTTTGTCGGGCTAGGTATTTGGGATATTTAAAATTATTTTTTCCTGTATACTAATATTTTTAGAAATAATTAGTATTTCAAAATAAGTTTATGTTAATATTTTTTGGGTATTTTATACATTATTTCCCGGGCTTCACCCACTAGGAATAAGCACGAAATACCTGTGAGATGCGACAGATTCATCTGCCCTACCCTCTGAATTATTAAGCATGCAACACCCTCTGACTGCTCCCAGTGGCATCAAGGAGTGCATTGAACATGTAATTATTCAATCTCCCAGAACAACATAACGTATATGGTAATTATTCGGGCTGAGTCAACATGTGAGAGAACACTGTATTATGCAAATCGAGCCTTCACTACATTGACTACATGATTTCCAGATTATACTAGGTAAGGAGCGGTTTTTTTAATGTTCTGAGACACAAGTGAAAACAGAACACAAATGGGCTGAACATAAGCTTCATGAACTACTCATTAAGAGCATTTGAAATATTGATGATCAAACTATTAGTTATTCAATCAACTAGTGTATTAATGGTGGCTGTTAATGATCGAGATATTTTAACGCGAGAGCGAAGCGAGCGCGTTAATGTTCGAGATCATTAATCGCCATTTTGATATACGAGTTGATTACAAAAAAAATCCGTCCACCTCGTTTCTGGGGTCAACGTAAAATTTTCGATGTCCATTTCCTTCAACTAGGAGGAAACTTACAATATTTGGATTTTAAAATACATACATTTGACAGCGCGAAGGTAATATGATTTGAAATTTGAATAATATTCGAATTCGTATACGTTTAGTTGCCTATACCACAATTAATGGACCAAATCGACCTTTTACAGGTTATTAATGGTCGATTTCTGTGTATGTTTAGTTGCATATATCATAATTATGCATTAAAAGATAAATTGAAGGTTAATAGGGGTCATTAACGATCGATTTCGTGTAGATTAAACAGACTCGTTAATACGAAGTCTCCGGAAAAAGTATTTATGTATTGAAATGAAATGAAAATACATGAAAGTATTGACTGCAATAGATATTTTCGTGATATAACTAGAGAAACTCATTTAAAGGCGGTATTTTTGTTAGGGAATTATTTGAGAGAGAGAGAGAGAGATATATATGCGTTTATTTTCTGAAGAAACCAGATTCTTGTGAACAAACGTTTACTTATGCTATTTGAAGTAGTCGTTAAAGAAAATAATAATATATGAAAATGCGTTAACACCGTTAATTAAAATCTAAAATATTTTTTATAATGTTTAAAATTTCATGAGAAGTTGCACTGCACATATTAAAATTAGGACGTCTTTATGACGTACACAAGTAATCGCAATATCGTTGCTAATCGTAGTTAAACTAAAAACCGGTTCTTATTGACAAATGTTCACTTATGCTATTTGAAGTAGTTGTAAAGTAAATAATAATATGTATATTCAAATGCGTTGACACCATTAATTAAAATATTATAACGAGAATTGCCCTCTGCCATTTTTTATGTTTAAAATTTCATGAGAAGCTGCACTGCACATATTAAAATTAGGACGTCTTTATGACTTACACAAATAATCACAATATCCTTGCTAGTAATAGTTATAATAAAAAAAAACACTTGTATAAACACTACAAATATTAATGACAGCCAAATGCATTTGTCTTAGCACTTTCACGGACACTCTGGTAAACTAGGAGGGGCTTTATGTTGCACCTCGATAACGTCAATATTTCAAAAGATATCAACTCTTAAAAGGTACATATGGGCTTCTTATAAAAAAAATAGAAAGGAAATGTAGTAAAAAAAACATACGTCTGTAAACGTCACATTTTTATGGTACGTCTATATACGTTATGTTGAAATGTTATAATGATAGTATATTACTTAACCAATTTCAAAACGAGAACAGTTTTATTGATGCCACATTTTAAAGCATGGAGCAGGTATTTCTGGACAAGTGTCACATCTGTATCTAGTTTCCTTTCGCATTACATTTTTTGTACACTGTCTGCACTTCATGAAAAAACTGAGGCTCTTGTGATTTTCTGGTACTGGAGTTATTTCAAGATAATGTTGGGTAATGGGTGCTTGTATCAGTCTAACTCCTTTGGGACCTTCCTTCACTAGATTTCTTCTATTTCTAATAATTATTTTATAATATCCTCCCTAAACTGAATGAATGAATTTTTTTTCCTGACTTTGTGTACAGAAAATACACATTCTAAACCGCAACATCAAGTAAATGGAATATTACCTTTTTATACCAACGCCAGAGTACCGTGAAATAATACTAATGTGACACCTGAACAAAATCAAAGTGCCGCAACGCTCACATAGCCTTCGACGTCTATAAACGTCGCCCGTGAACGTGTTAATATATTAAAATGTCATTATAAAATTCTTCCAAATCATAATAGGCTTTATCAATCACTAGTTCTTTTAAGATTTTTCTGAATGTATTTAAAGAAAACTCGTTTTTAAGATTTGTAGGGAGTTTGTTGTACATTTTGATACCATTATAAATCAGTGAATCTCTCACTAAGGTAGTTGTTGGTATGGGAAGTCTAATTGTGTTGGTCTGTCAGGTATTATAGTTTGACTGAGTTGTGGTATTGGAGTATTTGTTTGTTGCAAACTCACCAAAAACAAATTCCATATCTTATGTGGGCATCAATGAAGGCAAAATGGGTTGTTCTTGCAAAATTTAACCCAAGTTTTTTTTGAGACAGTCCTGATAACGTAACATCCTGTTGCCAGTTTTTTATTCAAGTGTAATATATGTTCCTCGAATTTGAGTTTATTGTCAATGTGTAGTCCTAAGAATTTTGTTGTTCATTTTATTTCCATGTTGTTATTATCTAATTTTATGACTAGCATATTACACTTGAAGAAAATATTAGTATTTTTATTACTTTAAAAGGCAAATTTTTTGTACTTAGGATGTTATTAGTAACAAATAACAAATTATGCACTTTTTGACTAGTTTTTCGATGATTTTTGTTAAAGTTGGTATAAGAGCTTATTGGTCTATAGTTGGATGGATCGTTCTTGTCATCTCCTTTGTGAATGGGTATTATTACAGAAAGCTTTAGGAAGTCAGAGAAAATGCCTTTTTCAAAGGAATCGTTCATTATTATAATACATTTTTATAGTAAGGACATTCGGGAGACATTCAAAAATTCTGATGGACATATAATAATAATATCGTTTATTATGCTTAAAAAAAGTACATTTCATACATAAAAGGAAAAGGGTTAGCCAACAGCTATCTTCCACCCCTCCCTAAAATTATATAGTAATAATGATAAAATAAAAAAGAAAAATACTTATTTACTACCAAAACAATGTTAGAGAAAAAAAGAAAGAAATCAATAATGAAGAAAGAAAGAAAAAAATTATACAATCATAAAGGTGCTAATAGCTATTAATATTCTTGACATTCCCTTGGACAACTTAACGAATACATTACAATATTATACATTGAATCTTATATTAGCACTGAGCAGTAAGCAGCTGTGATTTTATTTCTTTCTTGAATTGATGAATATTATGATGTAAAATGGGTAAAATTTCATTCAGATAACTAGGGGCAATATTTGAAAAACATCCTTTATATTTGAAAGTGCGGTGCCTAGGTATGTTGAATGAGTTAATTCTCAAATTGACCGAAGGTATGTCAGAATGCCTGCTTAATAGACTATATAAATAACTAGGAGTTTTAGTTTGGAGCAACTTAAACAGAAAAATTGTTATCAAATATTGGACTCTGTACCTCACATTCAACTCCTTCGTTTTTAACAAAAATGGCGTGACATGTTCACCATATGGAATGCAGCATACGAATCGCATGCAAGCATTTTGTATGCGTTGTAACTTCAATTTGTTATATTGCGGCAAAAAATTGTAATACACCGAACAACAATATTCGATAAGGGGGTAAATAAGAGTTTCAACTAGCCTGAGTTTCATTTCTTCAGATAACTGATACTTGAATTTATATAGCGATTTGAGTTTGAAGAATGACACTTTTAAAATGGTTTTCACATGTTCATGGAAAGACAAAGAGCTATCTATGGTTACGTCCTGAAATTTTTTTTTACTTCATTAGCTTCCAATAGAACGCAATTTTTAAAATTACATTTGATGGATGCGTTTTTCTTTGGAGCATTGACAACTTTGGAGTAAGAAAAAAGTCTCTCGAATGGTGCCAGGGAGAGTATCAAAACATACCGATGTAACCTCTTATTTGAGATGCTTTAATGTCACATTTAAAATATCGATAGTATTCGAAATGAATGCGTATATGAATTGAGGTGGACACCACCCTGTCCGTTCCCAGGGTGGTAAATATCATATAAAAACCATTTGTGTCATCATTTCCTATTATTTCAAGACTTCAGCTATTCAATAGTTTCCATTCGGTTAAAATTTGGAAAATGCTAATTCAATTTATATCAAACGCCTCTTGATTTGGCCTTCAACTTCAGACTTGTATTATTCATATATTTGGTTCAGATATCAAATTTGTATTTGTTGTGTATGAGGATTTAATATGTATTTCATGAATAAAATATCTATGTATTTATTAAAATTTCAGGCAGCCAATCTCCTGAAGAGGACCGAAGGCTTGGTTACCCTAGTGGTATCGAATCCTGGTAAAAAAGAACCCACCCCTTCCCAAACACCCACCCCAACGATTTCGGCCAATAGCACGATTGTAGAAAATAACAGGAATGCCGTTTCCAAACCTGCCACACTAAAACCAACAGCACCACCTTCTAGACCTACTACACCTGTACCTGGTATGATGATTGCATTTTGTAAATATTTAGCGTATTTGTACATACAGTGCATTCTCTAGAAAGGTTTCAACCTCTTACATTTTGAAAACTATGTGCATGTGATACAGAATCTTTCGACATACATGATGTGAATATTTATTTATCCTCCAACTTGTAACCTCTTAATAAAAATTATAATATCTTTATTAATCCCAATTTTTCTTCAACTAAAGTGATCTCGAAATAATTACATGAATTTTTTTCAACATTAGTTAAAAATGTGGAAAACATCATGCAGGGTGACTCACTATCGATAGTAGGTTAGACGTTTACGGAGATCGGGATATAGGATTATTTTGAAATTGTGGTTTCTTGGGTAATTAGTTCTGCTCTATGGATCTAAAATATTTTCAGCGCTTTGGCATTGCCGCTTATATTGAAAAGTAGCAACAACTTTGATATTTTAAATGAGACACCCTGTATATTATTTCATTTTTCGCTTTGCTATTGCTGTCGATTATTTTTATATAATACTTCCCTATACTTTTCTCCCTCGGTTTTCGAGAAATTATTTGATTTCCTTATTTTTTCAGCGAAACATAGTTTCAATTAAATGGTTATTTCTGCGGTATTTGGATTTGTAGGAAATTTTGGGTGTAGTTTACCAATGTTCTGTGTATTAGTCTAAGGGAATTTGTTCTCTATTATACAGGTGATAAGCCCGGCCTATACAGGGTGTTATGAATTAACTCAACACACCTGTAACACCAGACCTCTTGTTAGATTGAGAAAAAAAGCATCGAGAGCATCGACTATCTGAGGATGGTCAAACCGAGATTATGTTACTAGAGCGGTCTATAGGAAATATCTCTTTCTCTCTATACTGGAGCGTGAGTTGTTTATTCAGGAAATACGTACCGTGTTTCAGAAAGATTCGAGAAATAATAATAAAAAATAATAAATGCACTCAAAATGTTAAGAATAGACATATATTTATTTAATAAAAGTTGACAAAAATATTTCATCCGTTCTATAAACGGATAATATGAGACAATATTCAGAAAAACAAATAGAGTGTAGTTTATTTGAAGTTAATTTCACATTAGGCTACAAATCAAAATAGATTGATTAAAAACAATAGTGACATCAATTGTCAAAAATGGCTGGAAGTAATTATCTTTTGAAATCTTTGAAAGTATGGAGATACATTTAAAGGCACATTCGTATTATAAAAAAAATTCAATTTGCCCACACGTAAATACAGAAAAATAAATATGAACTTACTTCAACTCAGCATAGCCAACACTGTTCACTTGAGAAGGTTTTTGAACGACAATTAGTTTAATTGTATTATTATTTCGATTAATTCCGCTAAAAATGTTTATTTTATTTTTAACTCGCACGGTATATTAGATTATCGTTGTATGGAAACGGTTTTATGTGAGGTCATGAACTATCGATTTGAGGTTTTTTTCGTTGACTTATCACGTTCTTGAAGCGTTGATAAAAAAATAGGTAATTTTTGGAATAAAACTGTTCAGTCGTGCATTCACTTTGAGCGATCATTAATTGGTTTAACTCGATCTGAATCTAATTATTCTTAATGACTTCTTAAGTTCACTGCCTGACTACTATATTATTACTCTTCTCATCTTTAATTCACTATGTTTGACCGAATGAATTCTAACCTCATTTGGAGAAGTACATGTTCTTTGATTCACTGTTGAACACTGAGAGAGCTCTGATCCGAAAAATCGCGTCCTTTTATAATCCGTTACCCGCCCACGTAATAGCTGTGCTAGTCGCGGGTAAAAATGTCTGACAGTATAATTATCTTCCCCTTGTCATAATAATAATTTTTTTTAATAATTAATGGCTTGTTGCTGTCATACACGAATGGATAAATACGAGGGATGTTATCTCTCTCGCGATTGAGTTATGTTAATAGGCTGTCGTAATCTATAAATTTATAGCGTTTTTCTGTCGTCCTAAATACATTAAAACAGTTTTATGATATCTCATAGCCCAATGCGATTAGGTGAGCTGTCAAAAAACTCTGAATTTATACTTGTGTTTATCAAGAACTTTGTTTTTCCCCTACGCATAACTAGGAGGTGATGATATATTAATAGCTATATAAATAAAAGGATGATGTTTCATAGGACTTCTTAATTGCCTTTCTTATCTTCAAATGACGAAATATTTTCAATGGGCTCATTTTTCGATTAGTTGGTAGTGTGGAGGATTTCTGATTTTTTATCTTTCTAGTGAACTGGTGTTTCTGGCTATAACGTTCATATTAAGGAATATCGTGTTGTTTCTTAGGAATGAAAGTTTTTCTGTAATTATGGGGCCTGACACATGGTAAAAAGTTCATTTTAAAAAAAGGAACACCCTGTATATTATCGAATATCCTGAAAGACAATTGAAGTTCCTTTCAAATGATGTACCATGCTCCTTTACCTAAATCACCATTTTTGTATCTATCGGTAAGTTCACAAATTTTTAACGACCCTGTATAATAGAAAATAAATTCCCTTAAACATAACTAATACACAGGACATTGGTAAACTACACCCAAAATTTCAGCTTTCTACGAATACAAATACCTCAGTAATAAACATTTAATTGAAGCTATGCTTTGCACAAAAAATAAGGAATTCAATTTCTCGAAAACTGCTGGAGATAGGTATAGGGAAGTTACACAAAAAAATAATCTGAAAGCAAAGCGAAACATGCAATAAAATACAGGGTGTAAAATATCAAAGTTGTTGCTACTTTTCAATTACCCAAGAAATCAAAATTTCAAAATAATCCAATGTCCTGTTCTCTGTAAACGTCTAACCTACCATCGAGGGAACTTTCTGATTTCCGTAAAAAATATCACATCAATTAATCAATCAATTTTCAAATTAAGTAGCAACCTCACCCACAACATTCTATTTATGTATAATCCTTTTTTGTATTGCCCATGCGCAATATTTGCGGTTAAGCCATTTTGGGCTAGTATCAAACGAATGACATTGATTGGAAACCCATGCAAGCAATATTTCTCATAATCATGATATGAATATATGTTTGCATTTGAAACTGTTAACATATTCACTTGATTTGCAAAACACTTTAAAAAAATTCCACGGTGAATAATAACAAAAAATCAATTTGTAGAAAAGCAAAAAATTCCAGGTCGCAGGAAAGGTTGCATGTTATTTAATAATGAGGGTGCACTGAAAAAATTCCGACCCAACAAAGATACTAGACATTTTTTCTTCAAATTTATTTTTATTTTTCTTCATAGTCTCCTTGTAAGTCTACACACTTCCCCTTAACCCGTCCAAGTAGTACTCTGAGTCTAGCACCATTTGGTGAACTTGAGCGATGTTATCATCAGTGGTTGCAGTTTTTGGACGTCCCGAACGTTCATCATCTCCCAAATTGGTACGCCCATGTTTTAATTCAACTGCCCAAAATGGTAAATGATGGTGCAGAGTCCCCGTACAGTATCCAACTCATCTTTGATTTTCGTAGGCGTATAGCCTTTCAAAAACAAATATTAAATGACAGCTCGATTTTTCCGATTTCACAAAAACACTCAAAAGATTGTCAAATAATAACTATGCGTCCAAAATGGCTGCAATTTTGGTGAGTACCTTTCAAAAGATGTGCAAACACATTTTGTAGCTATGCCATCTTCATGTTCAGGTCAGAAACTTTTCAGACTACCCTCGTACATCATGTAGATACACTTACACGTAAAAATTCATAACTTTTATTTTTATTTCATAAACCCTTTTGTCTAAAAAAAAACAGTTTATGTACAGAATTGCAAATTTATGAAAATCATCAGAATACATATTTGGATTTGCAAACATTTCAACATATTTCTTCCAAGATATCAATAAAATAATATTAACTTCAAATTTAAAAAATGTCGGGCATTGATTAGTTTTAATTTTAGCACATGACATAATCTCCAGCCTCTTCAGTAGTTCGCAGAACCTCTTAATTTTTTGGAAAATATTCCAAAATTTCATTGAATTACAATTTCAATAATGTTCACACTTGGGATTGGGAAAATGAGATCGTTTTCCTGGTATTTTTTTTGCCTTTCCGTGGTTTTAAAAGTTATCTAGTTATCGTGATGTTTTGAAATAATGTCTGACCATAATAAACAAGGAAATCAATGTGCTAAAATTTAAATAGCCTGCAGTGGCTTATTCTATTCGCTTTCGTAAAAATTCAAACAAACCCAGAGCAAATGATTCCCATTTTAAACGTTATCTTTTCAACTTTTAACCTTGCATAAAAAAATTGCAATGATATTAGTTAGAACTTTCATTAAGAATAAAATTTGGGAAAAAATCATATGAAATTATATTTAAAATTTTGAGAAGTAAGACAAGATCATATTGAATCAAACCATCGTTTTTCATGTCTCTGTCAGGTGGATCATCCAAGTTAGCTCAGGTTGTGTCCCCTTCATAAATGTTATATAGTGATTGGGTTAGTTTGTCATATCGCATTTCCTGGAAAGCAATCTATGTTTGAGATACAAATTAGACAACATTGTGCCAAAGGTGTACTTATTTTCTTTTCTGGAAGTGTTAAAGCTGCTATTAAAAATATTAAATTTAAAAAAATGAGATTTACAAACTGGCTCAAGTTAAAAAAAAATGAAACGAAGGAAATATTCATATGATTTTCATTCCTAGCAAAAAGTGCAGATTTCCTAATAGACCTCCGTTTGTCTTTTTTCAGAACCAGTAGCAGATCCTTTAGTTTGTCCAATAGTCCCTGGAAGGGATATAACCATTGAAATTGTAACGGAAAATAAAGGATTGGGAATATTTTTCGTTGGAGGAAAGGATACTCTTATTCCTGTAAGTGAAATTAGTCAGCATCTGAAACTTGTCACTACATAGATTTTCATAAAAAAATTGACTTATCTATTTCAATATTCTTTTTTTTTCAGAATGGAATAGTCGTAGTGGAAGTATATCCGGGCGGTATAGTCGACAAAGATAAAAGATTACAACCTGGTGATCAGGTTATAGAAGTCAATGGTACAACCTTGAAAGACGTTTCTAATACAACAGCTTTGCAAGCATTAAGACAAACACTGCCAAAGGTGAGTTTTACAATAACAAATAATATCTTCAATATAATTCAAAAGCAACTTCTCACTTCAGTATAAACATAATATAAAATGAAATCACAAAACAATATTTCTTAAGCTTTTATTAATTGTTATCTTGTAAAAACTTTATTTAAAGATTTACTTGTTCATTTTTTCAATTTATGTAGATTCTTGCTTTCATTCATAAAAGTATTCAATGGACGTTACATAAAATATAAGATATTTCTTTATTTATTCAATAACCACAGAAGGAGCACTGATTTCTTATACTTTTTCTTATATGTAAAATTATCTTCGTAAACCATTTTTGAATAAACTATACCTCACCAATATAAGCCATTGCTAAAAGATATTTTCCCTTATTTTGTTCAAGTAATTCTTGCGATCACAAAAGTTTATTGATTATTATTGAAAATCCAACGAAAAAAATGCAAGAAAGAGTCTGGCCATCAGCTTTTTACACGCTTTATATTAGCTTCACTTGTATGTTTGTTTGTTTGTAAACGACTCCTTTGGGCGCGATTTTGACCCACTTCCAGACATCCGAATGATTTGAAATTTGGCAGGTGTACATAATTCCGGTGACAATGCATTGAGAAATTTTTGTGTGAAGAAAAAACAAAATGGCGGCTCCAATATGGCGTACGAGTTTTGTGATTATGGTCCGATTTGCTTCAAAATTGGTATCTGAGGGTTTTCGTGGTCGGAGATTATGATTCTTTTGTCAAAGTTGAAAAATTCAAGATGGCGGCTCCAAAATGGTGGACGAGTTTTGTGATTATGGTCTGATTCTATTCAAAATTGGTATGTGGGGATTTTTGGGGTCGAATATTATGATACTTTTGTAAAAATTGAAAATTCAAGATGGCGGCCGAGTTTCGTGATTATGGTCTGATTCTATTCAAAATTGGTATTTGGGGGTATTTGGGGTCGAATATTGTGATTCTTTTGTAAAAATTGAAAAATTCAAGATGGCGGCTTCAAAATGGCGGCCGAGTTTTGTGATTATGGTCTGATTCTATTCAAAATTGGTATGTGGGGGTTTTTGGGGTCGAATATTATGATTCATTTGTAAAAATTGGATAATTCAAGATGGCGGCTTTAAAATGGCGGCCGAGTTTTGTGATTATGGTCTGATTCCATTCAAAATTGGTATGTGGGGGTTTTTGGGGTCGAATATTACGATTCTTTTGTAAAAATTGAAAAATTCAAGATGGCGGTCGAGTTTTGTGATTATGATCTGATTCTATTCAAAATTGGTATGTGGGGGTTTTTGGGGTCGGAGATTATGATTACCTGATTTGATAAGATTATTCCATTTTTTAATTTGCAAAAAAAAATAAAAAAATGTTTAAAAAAACTAAAAAAACACGCTTTTATAAATAAACCACACTAAAAAGTAGGAAATAAATAATAGTTTAAATTAAAAAAACTAAAAAAATTGAAAATAAGAAAAAAATGTATTTTATTTAAAAAAAAGCGTGGGGTGCATGGTATCAATAATTATATAGTACATTACACACCTAGGGCAGTAAAGTAAGAAATATCTCGGAAGACAGGTAATTGTTGGCCGAGGCGATACCATGCACCCCACGCTTTTTTTTTAAATAAAATACATGTTTTTCTTATTTTCTATTTTTTTAGTTTGGTTTTCTATAAAAGCGTGTTTTTTAGTTTTTTTAAACTATTATTTTTATTTTTCATAAAGAACGAATAACTAAAGTTTGTAAAATAAACTCCAAAAATATATTATAATTTTTTGTCGAGAGATGCTCGACACGAATTTTGGTATTTTTATTAAGTTGCTTTTTCTTAGATGAATCATTTATAAAAATTATTATGTATAAGTGTGTCATTTGGTTGTGTAATATTTTGTTTTTGTTTTTTCATATTTATTTGATTTTTAAAGACCTAATGTGGAGTATTGGCTTTTGTGGGTATCTCAATGTTTTTTTAGGTATTGATAACTGTATTATTTATTTGTACAGCATTGTTTTGTGTTCTAGATGAAAATGATCGTGTATAGACCTAACTCTATCGAATATACCACTATAGAAGTTGAACTAGTTAAGAAACCTGGGAAAGGATTAGGCTTAAGTGTTCTAGCAAAAAAATCGGGGAAAGGAGTATACATAGCTGATATTGTAAGTATATTTTGGAATTATGTTATTGTCTGTCACATCTCACATCATTTTTCTGCACCCCAAAAACAAGTCCGCTCCTATACCCCCCACTTGAAAAATTAAGTAACTCAAATTATTAATGTTGAAAAAGGAAAACATTCTCAATTGAATATTGATAGAAAGATTTTTCTGTGAATTGAAAAATCCACGATTAAAATGAAGTTATTTTTTGTGAATGTCTAACAGAAAACAACTACTTCCCCGGCTAAAGCCACGCTGGACATTGAACTACATCTGATAGATATTCTGAAAAGGCCCTAACTCGAAAGAAAAAATCTGAAATTGAAAATTTGCATTTTCATTCAGATAGTTATTCGATTTTCTATTCCAGTCTTGATTAAGAACTCATAAAGATGAATGAGGCAAAGAAGAATGTTTTCCAAAAGAGAGTACTCACCAGAAATCATTCGTAACATTGACGCAGGAGAGACATCGATTCACTAGGTCTTCAATACATTTTTGTCGACGAAAATCTATTTCACGCTTCCACGATCATCAGGAAGACCGGAAGAAATGGAAAACACATTTTCAAGAAGCAATCTCACTTTGCAAAGATGGAAAAAGTTAGAATCATTTCTTTTGGAGAGACACTTTGAAATTAGTGTTTTCTGACATTAAAACCTGTCATGGGGTATGATAGATTGATTTGTTGAAAATATGAACAGGATGTTCATAAAATCAGATGTGGAATCATCTGCGACTGAAAGATAAACTTTAGTCACTATCTTCCATCGTCAAGATAACCTCTTGTAGGGTATTCATGTTGAAAAAGGAAAACATTCTCAATTGAATATTGATAGAAAGATTTTTCTGTGAATTGAAAAATCCACGATTAAAATGAAGTTATTTTTTGTGAATGTCTAACAGAAAACAACTACTTCCCCGGCTAAAGCCACGCTGGACATTGAACTACATCTGATAGATATTCTGAAAAGGCCCTAACTCGAAAGAAAAAATCTGAAATTGAAAATTTGCATTTTCATTCAGATAGTTATTCGATTTTCTATTCCAGTCTTGATTAAGAACTCATAAAGATGAATGAGGCAAAGAAGAATGTTTTCCAAAAGATAGTGACTAAAGTTTATCTTTCAGTCGCAGATGATTCCACATCTGATTTTATGAACATCCTGTTCATATTTTCAACAAATCAATCAAATTATTAACTTCATTGAAATACTGGTCATATCAAACCCATGGTCACCTATGCCTCCTTACTATGTTGGGGTGGCCAAAAACCCAAGAGCATTCGGCACAAACCAAGTGCAGCGGTTAGCCTGTCTGGGAATCGCAGGGGTAATATTCACGCGCCCCACTGCAGTGTTAAAGGTAATGCTCAACCTTCTGCCACTGCACTTGTGTGTAATGAAGGAAGCGGCAATGAGTGCCTTCAGACTGTACCAGACATCAAACTTGAAAGCTGGAAATCTCTTACTGAAGATTCTGGAAAATATTCCCCTAGAATCCAGATACAAGCCATCAGATATTATGCCAGCTAGGCACGACTTCGAAGTGAATTATAAACCATATATATTCACAACGAACGGGCTTCAACTACAAGGGAATGCATCAGTCTCAAAACCCCTAGGCAAAGCCCCATCAATTTTCCTAGCAGAAATCCATGCTATAGAAATTTGCGCCCAAGAATGCCTTGCAAGAGGCTCCAGGGGAGCAAAAATCTATATCATATCAGTCTGCCAAGCAGCACTAAAAGCTCTAAAGTCACACACTTGTGAGTCTAGACTGACTTGGGACTGCAAACTTCCCCTGAGATAATTGGCTGTGAATAATCAGATCACTCTGATGTGGGTGCCAGGTTACAAGGGAATCAAAGGCAATGAGGAGGCAGACGGCCTTCCCAAGGAAGGAGCAAACACTTGAATTTCCTGGACCAGAACTCTTCTGTGGTCTCTCCAAAGCCGACATTAAGAAAGAGTATCGGTGCTAGGAAGCTGATCAAATAAAAACCCACTGGAATAAGGTTCCAGGTGGGCCATAGATAAATTTCAACCATACAAATCCACAGGAGAGGATGCAATATATCCTGTCCTACTCCAAAAGGGGCAAGAAATATTAATCTCATTTCTATGTAAAATATTTGCGATACATACCGACCAAGTGGCAGAAAGGGAGAGTCATTTATGTACCCAAGGTGGAGAAACTAAATGACATGACACCCAAGTCATACCGCCCAATCAGTCTAGTGTCCTTCCTGCTGAAAACTCTGGAGAGACTAATAGACAGCTACATAAAAGATGAGGTATTATTAACAAACTCTCTCAACGAACGCCAATATACGTATCAGCCAGGAAAGTTAACATACTTGGCACTGGATGATCTTAACAGGCTACTAACAAAATCCCTGGAAGACAAAGAGATAGCCTTTTCGAACTTCGTCGACATTGAGAATGCTTTCTACAATGCATCTACAAAGTCAATTATCAAAGCTCTAGAAAGTAAAGGGGTCCCATCCCTTCAATGTGTCGATGGGTAAACGCCAGTTTGGTGAAAAGGGTAATCATATCAACCATAGGCAAAACCACAGTCATAGCTAGAGCAGGTAGAGGATGCTCACAAGGAGGGGTACTATCGCCTCTTCTGTGGGCTATCCTAGTAGACGAACTACTGGTAAAGCTAACATCCAAAGGCATGTATCGCTTAGGATATGCCGATGATCTTGCAATTATTGCAAAAGACAAATTTGCAGGCACCGTCTCGGAGCATATGCAGACTGCTCTAAACTTACTAAATAAGTGGTGTCAGGAGGAGGAACTATAATTCCCCAAAAAACCACATCAGTAGCTTTTACAAAAAAGGGAGTACTGAGAGGATTCAAGACACCAGTTCTGAACTGGGTAGAAATTCCAATTGCACAAGAGGCAAAATACTTGGGAGTCATCTTTGACTACAAGCTGACATGGAATCAACTGGGGGCTACAACCGAAAATGATCATTTGGGTATATAGCAGGGTCATTAGACCCATGGTAGCATACGGTTTGGTGACATGGTGGCCAAAGACTCGGCTGGGGCCAACCGAAGGCAAGGCTGCCACGGGAGCTATGTGGACCACCACAACAGCCGCCTTAGAAGTCTTGCTGAACCTACCACCACTTCATGTATACATACAAGGCGAAGCCAGGTCAATCGCCAGCAGATTGACCAGAGGACAAGCGCCCATAAGTAGACTGCAGGGCAAAGTGTATAACGATCTATGCAAAGAGTTGGAAACCGACCCCATAGTGGGAATGCCATCGGACGAGATGCTTCCCAAGTATAGCTTCGCTAAAAACAGTCATAGCAGACAGAGAGGCATGGAAGAGAGGACCTCCAATTAATGAACAAATTGCCTGCTACACAGACGGCTCAAAAACCGAAGAAGGTGTAGGAGCAGGAATATATTTAGCCAAGCCAAAGACGATATTCCAAACATGTGACGATATTCTAGGCAGAAGTTGCAGCAATACATCACTGCGCAGAGGAGTTACTAAGGCAAGAGTGCCATATACTCTGACACCAAGCGGCCATTAGAGCAATCAGCTCCATGCAAGTTTACTCTAAACTTGTCTGGGACTGCTTGGAAATCCTATAAAAGGTAGGCAATCAAAACAGACCAGCTTTGGCTTGGGTACCAGGCCACACAGGCTACAAAGGCAACGAAGAGTCCGATTCATTAGCCCGAGAAGGAACACGACGTGCCCCCAATTGGCCCAGAACCTTTTTATGGCACAGCGAAAGCGCTGCGAACAACTCAAAACAGTACTTGGTTGAAAGAGCAATCTCAAGAATGGCGGAACAAGGCGCCGGGCATGAGACAGGCCAAAAAAGAGTTCATCAAGGAACCATTGCCAAAATTCACAGAGTACTTGCTAAGCCAGAATCGGAGATCAACCAGGATCATGGTTTGGCTCCTGACAGGGCACTGTAGACTCAACAAACACATCGGACTGGCAGACACAACCACATGTAGGTTCTGCCAGGAAGAGGAGGAAACCTCAGCGCACATTCTGTACTACTGTGAAGGCCTTACAAGGCAGTGGTTTTCAACGATAGGGGAGGATAAACCACAACAATGGAGGACTCAAGATCTGGCCTATGGAGTCTAGTAACAAGGACGAGCCTAGACATGAGGGCATAGACAATAGATCTGCAAAGGTCGTAGTGAAGTGGCTCCTAGCCCACAAGCCCAGGACAAAGACAAGCAAAAAGGCTTCAGAGCCGATCGCCAAGGAAAGCTACGGCTTCTCGGGTTAGACAAGAAATACTTGAAACTAGTTAGGGGGCTGCTTACTGGACATTGTCCTCTGAGGTATCACCTCAAATAAATGGATAGATCAGACAGTGAACTGTGCCGTTACTGCGAGAACTTCGCTGAAACTGCGAGAACACTTGCTTTGCAATTGCCAAGTGCTGTTTTGCAAAAGGCTCAAGTTCATCAAAGGGGTTCCAATAACGCTCTCAGATATCAGGAACTTATCTCCCAGGAAACTGATTCACTTCGTAAGGAATCTCGGAATCCCTGGCTTTGAATAGATGAAGGGTAAAAGAGATCTTATGGGTCGAGGTACGGAGAGGCTAAAGAATCCAAATTGACTCCCTTATAATCTATAATCTTGTGGTATGATAATTAATTCACCCATTTGGAAAATATAAAATAAATATCTAAATTTTAGATCACACCAAAAAAACCTTCATTTGTTTATAGGGTATTCAATAAATTACCAGTAGAAATAAAGGTGATTAGTAAGAAGGAGTTATTCAAAATTAATGTGAAAAAACTATTGACTGAAATTGAACCTTATAGTCTACAGGAATACTATAACTACATCTACCGATAATGTAATATATCTTACTGTATGTAATGGTGATAATTCATAAGTTGTACTGACGTCATTTCATTTTATATTTATCAAAGATTGTTAATCATTGTTAGGCATGATTTGAAATAAAGAAATTTTCTATTCTATTCTATTCATTAGATTTAAAGTTGTTCAACTGTTATTCTATCAAAATCTCATTGCATGGAATTCGAATAACCTTGTATGAATCTTTTTAATTGGATTCATATTCTTTTTTTAGGTGAGTGGAGGAACAGCAGACTTAGACAGTAGGATAGTTAGAGGTGATCTTCTTATATCTGTCAATGGACAGAACGTAGAAGAAGTTTCTGGTGAAGAAGCTGGGGCCATATTAAAGACTGTCATGGGCAGGGTTTCCTTAAAATTACACAGATACAAACCGTTCGTCAGATAATTGAGTAGTTCTTATTAAATTTAAGTTGTTGCACTTTAGATAACTCATCGACACCAAAAAATATGGATATTCTTATCTTATTTCTATAGATGGGGTTTTTCGGTTTTCAGGGGTCATACAAATTTTTTCCTGATACTTCGATATTTGAGAAAGTAGGATGTAGTTAATGAATCGTAAGAAATTCAAATGGTAATCAACTCTGAGAAATTCAAGTTATTTGTCTTAAGATATCTGGACTTCATTCCATTTCTACACAGTCTTGAGTGAAAAAAGATAGTGACCAGCTTCCGTTTTCATGTTCTCATCTTGTATATTATCGTTCTATTTCCAGCCACAATTTCCTTTTCTCAATAAAAATAAAACAAATTTTCTTTCAAACCATTTGCGGTATGGTGCTCGAATCAAAACCACCCGTGAGACTCAATTATATCACTAGCACTAATGTGTACCAGAGGATACGTTAATGTATGTACCACTGGCCTTTTAGTTGATTAATGATCGCTGACCGGTTGCTAAATCAAATTCAACTCTAAAAAGTCTTATTCAACTTGCGTGGATTCGGATGTGCAACATCGGATTTTTCCCAGAGAAGCACAAAGATATTTTCCACTCACCGGAGATTACTGACTCTGGACCATCTCGTGACTGAAAGAAATCTGGATACTTGGCACTAGCACTGACTGATTCTACTGAAAAACTCATTAAGTCTTTATCATCAATAAGTTCCAGATTTCCTTTTAAACATTCTCTCTCATTAATTTTAAATAAAAAACGTTTGAGCTTTATAGCTAAATTAAATGCCTCGGAAGATGTGTCTCGTTGGAAATCTCGAGAGCACGAATAATCTGTCCTTATACAAATTGTTTTGTAAACCATCATTTGGATGCCTCAAATGGCCTTCCACGTCGATAAAATAACTCATTTCTACCGGTGGCCCTAATCAAACTCTTCGTGAATTAGTTTCCTTATTTTGACCGAACTATAAAGATTCACTCTCTGACCACCCATGGAGGGTGAATATGGGGCTAAGTGTCCCACAAATGGTAACATTTGGCTAAGTTCAACAGGATCATACGAAGGCGTAGAAGGGCCAACGACAAAATAGATTTAAAACATTTGAATTGCACTTTGAAGACAATTGTCACTTTGAAGAGACAATTGTCACTTTGAACTGACAATTGTCACTTTGAAGTGATAATTGTCACTTCGAACTGACAATTGTCACTTTGAACTGACAATTGTCACTTCGAAGTGACAATTGTCAGTTCACCTCTGAAACATTTGGAATTGCCACTTTCAACTGACAATTGTCACTTCGAAGTGACAATTGTCACTTTAAAGTGACAATTGTCACTTCAAAGTGACATTTGTCACTTCAAAGTGACAATTGTCACTTCAAAGTGACAATTGTCACTTCATAGTGGCAATTCCAAATGTTTTTAAAAATATTTTGTTGTTGGCCCTTCTACGCCTTCATAGGATCAAGCTTATAAATTCCCAATATAATGCTTATTCAGAAAGGTTACTCGTCTGGGTCAATTCGAACAAAAGTAACATTTTCATTGTAAAGCGTGAATTCCGATTAATCTTAGAGCCTGCACACACTGGTGATTTTTGTCAGGGTGACAATAAATTCATTGTCACTGTCACGTCACTGAAGATTTCTTGACTCCGCGCGCGTACAGTGACAGTCACGCAATTTATTCATCATTCGTCAAGATGCATCTCGAGGGTTTATGGACCATCACACAGTGAACTTACTTGGCCAAAAACAGCCAAAAGTGGTCAAATCCGACATTCTCATATCATCCTCAAGAGATCCTAATTAAATCTTTAAATGACCCCAAGGATACTCATGGAAAGTTAGTTCCTCAGTTTATTTTTCTGAAAGTTGCAGAGGGTTGAATTTGCATAATTTTGGTGCGTAAGCACCATAATTCTGAAGAAAAAAAGTTGAAACAGTTCATTGGCTATATTTAAGGCATAAATAGTTTTTGGAAGGAACCAAAAACATCTGCTTATAGGGTAAGGGGGCTGTGCTTTTACTTAGCAAAAAAACATGTTTGAGCCAAGTTCTGGAAAAAATATGCAAAATTCATAGGCTAGATTTTTCAAGGATCGCCTTGGTCCGGCAAGCTGGTGTAAAGATATGATATCTCAAGGCTTACCTAGTAAGTCTCACTTGGAAATTTAACCGACTCGACCCGCCCCTGACAATGAAAGGAGTATCAATAATTTTCTCACTGAATTCTATGAAAATTAAGGATTAATTCTGAACATAATAATGTAAAACCTCTTATGTAATGTATTCATGATGAAAATGGAATAGCTTTTCGTTAGAAGTGGTTTGACGTATCAGTTGTAAAAATATGTTGAGAACCACCCCGCCTTCTGGTTGAAATTATAGGTCGCAGAAAAAATTTCACGTTTCATGGAAAAAAATTATTGTATTTTGGTACTACCCTTTCAGAGCTCTTTTCGGAGGGGGGAGAGTGGAAAGATCGTTAAAATCGGGGGGGAGGGGGCAATTGGGCGGAGGTTTTTTTTCGCTTTCAGACCATTAAAAGGTACCCCTTCTTCTTTTGAAAAGTCCTCTGGTGCAATCGTGGGAGTGAGGTAACATTTTGTTATAGTTAAACCATTTACAATTGCAGAATCATAAAAACAAGTTTCGCAGTCTTGAAGCGGAATCCTTTGAGCAGCTTAGGCGGAGATAATTAATTTTATTTAGATATTTAAATATTTTAAAAATACGTTAAAATAAAAAAATATGCCATAAGCGAAGAAGTATATATTAATAGGCAATCGGATCATCATAATTTCATTTTTATATGGACGAAAAGAAGCCAGATTTTCCAACAAAACACAACAGAACTATAAAATATTTTAAAAGCTATTTCGATCCCAGACCAGAGACGCTACAGGCTTTCATTTATTCAGACCTCTTGAAACACAAATATAACTCATGATTTATTAGTTTTCTTGGCTTCTCAACGTATCGACACACCTACAAGCATTATCATTGGCTTTCGGTCCGTTTTGATTAGCTCAGGCTAGACTCAGGCTGTCACTCAAACCCACGTTGACTGTCGGCTCTTGTGATCTTCTTTTGATCTTCCGTTCGGGGATAGAGAATGTTTATGAGTAGAACACATTATTTTTCGTTGCGTTACTTCGCATATACGCTCGTGTAAGCGAAGTGAGTTTTTGATTTGCTCCTTATAGACTATACCAATGCGCGCACGGCAATTTAAACCTACGGACGCGCGGACAATAGATCACCCAGCTGTTATGTATTCAAGGGCACGCACCATCGTAAGGGTCCATAGCCATGGTGACAGTGACAAAACAGTCACGGTGACAAAAATCACCAGTGCGCGCAGGCTCTTAAGAACAAAATATTTTCATTCAAAATAGATATTATGTGTTTGGTTACAAATGAGACACCAAGGACATAATGTGGAAAATATTCGAACAATGGTTATACCAAACATTTACTTTTTCTCGGGTCATATTCCCGTTTGCGTCGTTGGCAAGTTCAAATAATGGAATGCTCGTGATTTGAATTTAAATGAGACAAAGTCCCTAAATAATTCTGTTCTATGAAATATTTTTGCTAGTTGAAGTGCCAACTTAACATTAGTTTTGGGTTTTCAGGGATGTCTAGAATACAAAATGATAATTTTTTTTGAAAAAGTGTCAGTAATTTTTACGGACATACAGAATAGAAAAAAAAGTTATTTCATCATTTTAATAAAAATGAATTGAACCATGGACCATTCAAAGCTTTATATTGTTTTTTTTTTCATAATTTAACTCGGCTACAAATGGTACAAAATGACACGCTCAACTTTTAGGGATGGGTTTTCACCCGGGATCATCTTGTCCTAAGCTATTACATATTGAAATTACAAAAAAGTCAAATTTCTACATCATATGAGCCATAAAATAAATAATATGTATTTTGCAAACCAAGTGGTGGATAACACATATTATTTATATGGGTTACAATTACCTTTTTTTCAATACTCAAGCATCCTCCGGAATCTTGTATGAAATTTCTACGATTTGTAAATGTGAAAAAAAAATTGTTTATAAGTGCAGGAAGCAGGGCCGTCGCGGACTATTCTGCCACTTTATGCAAAATTTGAAGTAGCTCCAAACGATTTCAGAATTTTTGGTACAAAGTTCCCACTCTTCTTTTTTCTCTTGCTCATGTAGAAATATTCTCCGGCAAAGGTACCCAATTTTAATAAAAGTGCTGTTTGATTTTTCTGTCAATAGCTCTGAACAAATAGCTATCACAAAAAACTCACAGCTATCTTTTTTCAACGTACACTTAAAATAACGTATTTTCCTCCGATTTTACAAATATAAAATTAAATTCAACATTACAAGTTACCATCTCCGTATTTTTGTTATTGTTGACAACAGAGGTCTGAAATTAATCAAAGAATAATAATATACAAGTAAAGAACATGTAAGAGGATGCGGATGATTTTCATCTTTATCATCTGACATCTGAACCTTGATTGAATTACAAGATCGTTTTACACTGAAGTGTTGCAAACATTCTTTTATTTCTTGATTAAGTTATTATTTTAAAGCCTGCAGCCAAATGAAGTTTTCTTAGGGTATTCAAAAGATTGGAAATTATTTCTTTTACAAGGTTGAAAGATACGAAGGCGTAGAAGGGCCAACAACAAGATATTTTTAAAAATATTTGGAATTGCCACTTTGAACTGACAATTGTCACTTCGAAGTGACAATTGTCACTTAAAAAACATTTGGAATTGCCACTTTCAACTGACAATTGTCACTTCGAAGTGACAATTGTCAGTTCAAAGTGACAATTGTCAGTTCGAAGTGACAATTGTCAGTTCAAAGTGACAATTGTCAGTTCAAAGTGACAATTGTCACTTCAAAGTGGCAATTCCAAATGTTTAAAAAAAAAATTGTTGTTGGCCCTTCTACGCCTTCGTAGAAAGAAACCATCGGTAATATAATGAAAATCATTGACAATAAATGAAATTTATGGAGAGGTGGTATGTTATCCCTTTATTTTTTATGGTGATGGCATCACTTTGAGAAAATTATTATTAAATTTAAAAAGCTTTTTAAAGATATGGAAATAAAAAATATGCATTTTTTTCAAGAAAAATGTTTTTTATTAATTCAGAAATTTTTCCAGCAAATTTTATTAGATACTTCATTTTATATTTTTTATTCATATCCACCTAATGTAGCATTCCAAGTGTATTCTTCAACTGACATTGTAAAAAATATCATTTACACAGGAAGTTTCCAAAAATAATGGTAATTTTTTTAATCTGATACCGTGTATATATTTTCATAATTTAAAGTAGTTTCAGCTCCCTTATTTATGCATAAAATATTAGCACTGCTGTGACCGTGAGACCCTGTATAGTTTTTCAGTTCAAACTCTTCTTTAAAAAATCGCCTTTTACTACTCATGAAAACAAGTTTTTGTTTTTCATATGCCACATGACATAGGAAAACACTTAGAAATTTATTTTGGAAGAATATTTCAAAATCGCCATAGGAATAATTGATAAAATTTTCAATCAACCAATTTGATTTATTGACCACAAAATAAGGTTACTTCAGGAAGTAATATAACACTAATTTCCAAAAAAAATGTATTAGTTCTAGAAAAAATATAATAGAGCAACTGGAACATACGTTTCTACGAAGGCGTAGAAGGGCCAACAACAAAATATTTTTCAAAAACATTTGGAATTGCCACTTTGAACTGACAATTGTCACTTTGAAGTGACAATTGTCACTTTGAACTGACAATTGTCACTTTGAACTGACAATTGTCACTTTGAAGTGAAACATCTGGAATTGCCATTTTAAAGTGACAATTGTCACTTTGAAGTGACAATTGTCAGTTAGAAGTGACAATTGTCACTTGTCACTTCAAATTGACACTTGTCACTTCAAATTGACACTTCAAAATGGCAATTCCCGATGTTTTTGTAAATGACAATTGTCACTTCGAAGTGACAATTGTCACTCCAAAGTGACAATTGTCAGTTCCAAGTGACAATTGTCACTTAAAAGTAGCAATTCCAAATATTTTTGAAAAATATATTGTTGTTGGCCCTTCTATGCCTTCGTGCGTTTTAGATATTTTTTTCCTATTATGGAGTAAAAGATAAAAATATATAAAAGCAGCTAGAAACAATGATATATGAACAACAACCTAAAAATGTTTTGTACTGCTTGAAAAGTTATTACCAGGTAAATGGAATCATTAAACAGTAAATAATTATTTTAAATTGGTTACGCATTACGCATATTTGATGCACATTCAAGCCAAAATAATGAATGCAAGAATTACACAACCCTCTGCTAAGTTTGCTATTCAAGTTGATCACAATTCACAACCTAACCAAACTTGGCTTACCTTGAAATTCAATCACTTTTTACGTGGAAAAGGGACACAATGCAACCTAACTTGACTCTGATAACTTTGCTATTCAAGTTGATCACAATTCACAACCTAACCAAACTTGGCCAACCTTGAAATTCAATCACTTTTTACGTGGAAAAGGGACACAATGCAACCTAACTTGACTTTGCTAACTTTGCTATTCAAGTTGATCACAATTCACAACCTAACCAAACTTGGCTAACCTTGAAATTCAATCACTTTTTACGTGGAAAAGGGACACAATGCAACCTAACTTGACTCTGCTAACTTTGCTATTCAAGTTGATCACAATTCACAACCTAACCAAACTTGGCTAACCTTGAAATTCAATCACTTTTTACGTGGAAAAGGGACACAATGCAACCTAACTTGACTTTGCTAACTTTGCTATTCAAGTTGATCACAATTCACAACCTAACCAAACTTATCTAACCTTGAAATTCAATCACTTTTTACGTGGAAAAGGGACACAATGCAACCTAACATTTGGTTGTCGTGTTGAATCTCATTGTGGCAGTGGAAGGGTTATTATTGTTGTGCAAAAGTTGTAGTAATAATAACAGGTTTCCATTGCTTTAGCTGCAAGCTACTATTAACCTATTTTGATGTGTATTCTGCAATCAAAAACGTCTGGAAATTCCAATATTTAAATGGGTTTCATTTATTTGAATTCATCTGGTCAAAGTATATAAGTGTCATTTCCCAAATAGCATTATCATTTGTTTATATTTTTTTCTTCAATAGTTAAAATTGTTGAAAATTGATCTGTTGGCACCATGATTTGTTCTGAATTTAAGCATATTTTTTTCAGTGCTAATTAAATCATTGAATTCTGAACAACGTACTCTTGGGAACGGGAGGTATCAGGATAATGACACACAGCAACATTTAGTTTCAGGCCGGGTGTGTGCTATAAACTACACGCTTCAATGTTAACGTTATGGCAAATAAAAACGCCTGGTCCCAAGAGTACATCGCTGTTTGAAGGTTGGGAAAATTTCAATATACAAAAAAGTTACATCAATTTTTGTGTTTAAATGCATTATTTTAGCAAATAATCATTTATTATCAGAAATTACAATCATTGATTCAATAATACATTAATCATGACAAGTAAATGTTTTTGTAGCATTATGAGTTATAGAAAAACAAGAAACACTACTTTAGAGATACTCGGTCCAAATGCTGGTATTTTTTTGACATCCATGTAATGCCGCAGCTATCCAAATTGTTTTTTTGCTCAAATTCAATGATATTGACATTTTTATTGACGAAATCTGGAATATTAAGAGAAAAAAAACTTCGGTCCCAACAGTACGATTTTTTCTCTCTCATAGCGAGGCTTAACGTGTTAACTTTATATAGTTCCTTTTGAGTTTTATAACACGCAAAAATATACAGGACGTCTCATTTAAAAAAAAAACAGCTTGTCACGAATACAAGAAATTGTTATTGTGACTTTTTACATTACTCATAGAAATTTCGCATTTTTATGGCAAATATATTTCTGGTGGAATTGAAAAAGATTTTATTTTTAATCGTTTTTTTGGGGATGGTATTCTAGTTATTTACGAAAATACCAATACTATCAGAGTTTGAATAAAATATCAGAGTTTGAGGAAGCTTTTGGCTTAGTATTTCTCCATTTTCTGATGACTTTATTTCATATGTAAAAATACCAAACATAAATTTCAAGTTTTCTACAGAAAAAAGAGAATAAAGCCAGAGAAAATTTTCCAAACTCAAATCCATAAGAACTAATTCGTTTGAAAGTATTTGAGATTCTTCAAGTGTTGTTCAATAATATCTATTACCATTTTTTTGGTATATCTTGGGGGATATTCAATTGGCAACGGACTTGTAACTATCAGAAAATCTCTGTTGCATTTACTTGAACGTAACTAATAAAGTACTAAGTACGACACATATATAATGTTTATCTAGTCAATTAAGTTATTGTTGTTACTTAATTTATTATCTATATGTATCTAGTAATATAGTACACCTGCTTAAATTGTGATAAATCTTATTAAAATTAGCTAAATGAATTATAAATGAAATCATAATTTAGTAACGAATATTTCATTAGGCTACTAAGGTTGAGTGTCACTTTGAATGTTCGTTTTGTTTCAATTTATTGAAAGATTATTAGTTGATTGAATAATAAATATGTTAAGCATCTTCAGATGATAGAATAAAATGTTTATATCTAGAAAATATCGTGAGAGGATGCATGTATCATTTTAGAATACTTTGCAATTCCTTAGGTAATAGTTTGTAATAATGTATTGAACAGACTGTAATAATTTGTATATACTATATACTCTTGCAAAGTTCACTACTTGTACTAAATTCAGAACTATTTTGTAAATAGCGTTATGCAATGTTGCATGCTAGAATTTTAATAAAATTCACTTTATCTCTTGCTAACTTTGTTGTTTTATTCAATTCCATTTTCAGCCTTCGTTATACCAAATGCTATGATATACCATTTCGTTGTAAGTCAAGATGGAGATTTTGAATTTGATTGTATGTTCAAGGGTATTTCTCAATTTTCAACGCCATCTAGAGGACGAATATTATCAAGTTATACATGGTTGTGATGGGGATGTTAAAAGACTTTCGATAGGAGGCTTATGCAATTCTGTAGACTGCACTACCACTGTATAACATAAAGAAACCTCTTAGGGAGTGACTGCCAAAGTATATTGTAGTTATAGCAAAAAATGCTACAAATAGAATTCAGAATTCGAAAAATTCGAATGAAATGTTTCCAATTCGGGTTCGCCGGGTCATTCAGAATTTAAGACCAATCAGAAAATTCAGAAGTTGGGACCAATCAGAAAATTCATAAATGACGTCATGAATCATTGGTTAATCGATTATCTATAAATATAAGTCGATGTTCTTGAAGCAACACTCGGTCTTCAACAGTCGCCTTGAGATTTTTATTACAGGCTTTATATTAGCTTCACTTGTATGTTTGTAACCGACTCCTTTGGACCTGATTTTCACCCACTTCCAGACGTCCGAATGATTTGAAATTTAGCAGGTGTACATAATTCCGGTGACAATGCATTGAGAAATTTTTGTGTGAAAAAAAAACAATATGGCGGACGAGTTTTGTCATTATGGTCCGATTCGCTTCAAAATTGGTATCTGAGGGTTTTCGTGGTCGGATATTATGATTCTTTCGTGAAAATTGAAAAATTTGAGATGGCGGCTGCAAAATGGTGGACGAGTTTTGTGATTATGGTCAGATTCTATTCAAAATTGGTATGTGGGGGTTTTTGGAGTCGAATACTATGATTCTTCCGTGAAAACTGAAAAATTCAAGATGGCGGCTCCAAAATGGTGGACTAGTTTTGTGATTATGGTCCGATTCTATTCAAAATTGGTATGTGGGGGTTTTTGGAGTGGAATATTATGATTCTTTGTGAAAATTGAAAAATTCAAGATGGCGGCTCACTGTATATATTGACAACGTTAAAATCTTTGAATGACTTCTAAAATCGAGATTTGACTATTAATGCAGCTGTACACATTAATGATTTGGAAAATAATTACAGTTACTGATAGTAATCACGGAATTAATAGTATATTAGAACAAATAACAATTTTAAAAAATAGAAAAAACACGCTTTCATAAATAAACCAAACTAAAAAGTAGAAAATAAATAATAGTTTAAAAAAACTAAAAAAACGAACTAAAAAATAAATAACAGTTTAAAAAACACGCTTTTATAGAAAACCATACTAAAAAAATAGAAAATAAGAAAGAAATGTATTTTATTTTAAAAAAAGCGTGGGGTGCATGGTATCAATAATTATATAGTACATTACTCACCTAGGGTAGTAAAGTAAGAAATGTATCAGATCATAGCGAGGCACCCCACGCTTTTTTTTAAATAAAATAAATTTTTTTCTCATTTTCTACTGTTTTAGTTTGGTTTTCTACAAAAGCGTGTTTTTTAGTTTTTTTAAACAATTATTTATTTATTTTTTAGTTCGGTTTTTTATAAAAAGCGTGTTTTTCAGTTTTTTCAAACTATTATTCATTTAGTAAAGCTTAGTCTTCGTACAGCGTTATTAGAGTTTTCGAGTAGTGACGTGGAATAGCTCGAATTTCACAGTAAAGGTTTTACTGTTATTCTATGATTGGATTCAGTGCCGGTTTTAGGACTATCAGCACCCTGGGCGGGATTTCTACGGCGCCCCCTAACTTTCTACGGCGCCCCCTAACTTTCTACGGCGCCCCCTAACTGCAATTCAAACCAATACGAAAAAACGCAAAAGATATAATAAAACAACCATTTATTAAAAGAAATAACCATATATTAAAAAAAAAAAACTTTTCTAGCCTTTCTATCGGCGAACGCTTTTATTGGGTTATCAAAGTCGATGTTTTGAACAATTTCATTTTCGATTGACAAAGTTGCCAAGTTTGTCAATCTAGATTGAAATATTGACTATCAGATCAGCTTAAGCTTAGAAATACTCCTCTACCCACTAGCAACCGTTACGGGTACAGTCAATAATATTCGCAATGCTATCCATACATTTGAATATAGTTCTTGTAAGTTGCGATCTTTGATAAGATTTAAAACAAAAACAGGAGTAACCACATTTTGATCAGGCAGAAAAGATTTCAGACTTACGAGTTCATCACTCAGCATACAACCATCTATATCTGATTTAGAGTTTAGAGAATGTTGACACCCTGTATCTTGAAAACGAAGCATTACCGGACCTATGTTTATATGAACTTTTCGTCTTGGAATTACTCGAAGAATCACCCCTTCAAGTTTGGCCACGTACTTACATAACACCCTGTATAAAGATGCGCCTGCGGCGCCCCTTCATATCCGGCGCCCTAACGCCGCTACTGATTGGATTCCAAGCATAGAACTCGTTGCATACGAGTTGGGATTTCCAAACTTGTTTGCTGAAAGCGAATTTATTTTCAAGCAAAAATTGCCAGGAATTTTCTGTTCTTTTAATACGATATCAGTATTATTATTTGTAAAAATATATGGATTGTTCAGGAATGTGATGAAAGAGGAAATCTGCCTGTATCAATTTGGAATTCAACTCATATTCAGAGAGTTAGACGTTACACCATTTATCAGACAACAAAAGAATTCTAACAATGTCAATTTGGTTCATCGGTTCCCGAGTTCCAGAGAGTGAAGCTGCTAAATAAAAAGTTGTTTTATCTTTACTACTTACTTAATCCTTCCCCTCCAACTACCGTGAAACACCTAAACACTTATACAAGCGTTAATGGATGTCTGCTTCTGAGGCTGGACGTAGAGGTATTTGATTGTATGTTCAAGGGTATTTTTCGATTTTCAACGCCATCTACAGGACGAATATTATCAAGCTATATGTGGTTTCGATGGGGATCCCTGGGATATTTCGAAAATGTAGGCATGAGGATGTTTTTTTGAGACGAAATATGCACTCCCCAAAGAGGACTTCAAAGAATGTTGGAAGTAATTTATTTGTTCTTTTGAGGCATTTCTTTGTATGCCTACTGAGAGGTATTGGCGAAGTCAAAAAAAATGTGAACGTGTCGATGTTCTTTCTAGACATAACATAGTTCGCCTTGAGAGGTTCATCCCAGATACTGAATATATATTTATTGTCCAGTTTCATAATGGTTCTCGACAAAAAAAAATTATAACGATCGTTTTACACAACAAAAAGTAAAAAATTTCATGTGAATTAAATCTTAGAATATATATATATTTTTCGACCCCTCACTTTCAACTATTCATTTCATTTTGTATTCCTTCATTTCAATACCAATACCTCCTATTTTACACAGGACAGAAACAACATTCTTATATTTTCACAAGCAAATGAAACCAATATTATCATTATAATAAAAATCAATGTCCAAATGACCTATCCACTCATTTTCTGCTTTAATTTTAAAATTCCCGCCTTGTTACAATTTGGCCATTCAGTGTGTAAAGATGATTGACCTCGCAGAACAACACTGGACTGTATGGCACATGGAATACTGTGAAGAGTTGGTTGAAGTTTTATTTTTATAACTGTAGAAAAACGTGGAAAGTGATGAGTGTTACCAATTATATAATATTAGACATTTTTGATATTACTGAATAAGTAAATAAAGTAAGTATTACATAAATTAACTGTACTAGCATAGTCCAGAAACATAATATAACCTCAAAAGTATATACAATCTGTATATATTTTTGATAGGGTGTTCGAATTTAAATGTTCAAAGTGTATCATTGAAGATTCTTGAAAAAAACGACCTGTTTTCTTTGTACATTTTTCCATTAGTAACTTTGTTAGTTTTCAGATTATGGGGAGTTGGAAAATAAAAAACAACTCCTCATGTGTTCCAACAGACTTATGCGAACCGAAATGTATTGACACTTCAATTAGAAGAATTCGGTGTGTGAAAACTGAAGAATCACTGTGAAAATGAATATTTTTCTAAATATAATTTCAACTGAATCTTCCTTCCTAGAGATACAATTGAAATTATATATAAGAAAATATCTAATCATATTTCCATTATCTTCAAATTTGGTGGTCAGTATATTTCACATCGAATCTGTTTTATGAGATGAAATCTTAATTTCAGTACCCTAAGAAAAATAAAAGACTTGGAAGTTATAGAAAACTTCTTTTTTATTTTTTAACATCAACACTATTATCCTAATAGAAAAAATTAATGGAAAAGTTTCACTCAGAATGTGTCAAGTTCGTTTTTCAAGAAGAATCTCCATTTGGATTACATGATAAACTTCCTAAAAGAGGGATGCATTCCTGGTGGTATAAAAATTGAAAAAAAAAAACTCTATTTCAAATAGAATGTGACACCTTCAAATGTGTCCAATTAAACAACAAAAAACTTCAGACAGTGATCCTTGAAAATGTTTTATTTTGCAGTGATTTCATGTGCGCAAAACGTTTCGGGAACGTTCTGTTGTGTCTATGAAAATAATATCAAAAAACTTAGGACAAGTTCTTTTTGTGACATACCAGGGACATCCTGAAAATCGCCACCTGTGGCGGACATTGGCTGTTCTATAAAAGTTCTATTCAATGTCTCAAAATCTCGTACTTTTAACATCTCTGAGATGTTTTTATGCTCGTTGAGCGCTGAAGCAACCTGATGGGGGCGTGGAAAAGTACGGGAATGTGAAAGGGAAGCATCAATATCAATTATCGGTTACAGGATTATAAAAAAAAACTTAGGACAAGTTCTTTTTGTGACATCCCAGGGACATCCTGAAAATCGCCACCTGTAGCGGACATTGGCTGTTCTATAAAAGTTCTATTCATGTATAAACAGAACATCGCAGTGGATGTTCGATGTCTCAAAATCTCGTACTTTTATCATCTCTGAGATTTAGTTGAAATTATTTTTAGAAAAATATTCATTTTCTCAGTGATTCTTCAGTTTAATAACAAACCGAATTCTTCTAGTTGAAGAGACAATACATTTCAGTTCGCATAAGTCTGTTGGAACAAAGTTCCTAATAATGGAAAAATGTATAAAGAAAACAGGACGTTTTTTTTCAAGAATCTTCAATGATACAGTTCGACCATGTCATTACAGATTCAAAACCCTATCAAAAAATACACATTGTATGCTTTTGAGGTTATATTATGTTTCTGGACTATGCTAATACATTTAATTCAAGTAATACTTACTTTATTCATTTATTCAGTTATATAAAAAATATCTATTATATAATTGGTAATGTTCACTACATTTCAAACACTCATCACTTTCCACGTTTTTCTCAGTTAAAAATTAAAAACAAAACTTCATCCAACGCTTCACAGTATTCCATGTGCCATCCAGCACAATGTTACCACACTGAATGGCCAAATTGTAACATAGCGGGAATTTTAAAATTAAAGCAGGAAATGAGTGAATAGGTCATTTGGACATTGGTTTTTATTATAATAATATTTGTTTAATTTGCTAATGAAAATATAAGAATGTTGCTTCTGTCCTGTGTAATATAGAAGGAGGTATTTATTAAAATGAAGGAATGCAAATTGAAATAGATAAATATTCAAAGATTTAATTCACATGAAATCTTTTATTTTTTGTTGTGTGAAATGATCAAATTATTTAAAAAAATTCTTGAGACCCATCATGAAACTGCACAATAAATGTATATTCAATATCTGGGATGAACACCTCTCAAGGCGAACTGTTTTGTCTAGAAAGAACATCCTCACATTAACTTTTTTTGACTTCGCAAATACCTCTCAGTAGGCATACAAAGAAATGCCACAGAAGAACAAATACAATACTTCCAACATTCTTCAAAGTCCTTTTTGGAAAGTGCATACTGCGTCTCAAAAAAATATCCTCATACATTTTCAAAACATCCCAAAACATCTCAGGGATGGGGATCGTCTTGTTATGAATATATTTGTATGCAACATTAAGTGACACTCAATTCCATATCCCATTTTCGAAAAACGTCAGTGGCGATTCATTTCTAGGACTCTTCCAAATAGTTATTTTTCATTTTATCACAAGATATATATGGAATCTTCAGTTATCCTCATGTTTCAGGAAAATGATTCTTTCTGTAGAGAATGTTGATTCATAAAACAGTACTGTAACTTTTTCTTAAAACTTAAAAGGTCAAAGTATATATACAATTAAACCTTACAGTGGTCGCATGAAATTCAGTTAGGTCTCTGAGACTGGGTTTGTTTTTTTTTGTACAATTTTTTTTGTTGTTTGAACATCAACATATTATTTAACTGATAATTATCAAATTTTCAATGTTAAAATCATGTTTTTTACTGTAAAAGAGATACTTGAAAAAAGTATTTCAAAAATGTGTTTAACTTCAGGACAAAAATTAAAAAATACAACTTGCGCCCACTATGAAACAAAAAATAATTTATTACTGAATAATTTTGGCAGAAAATTTTTTTTTTGGGTTTTTTGATTTTAAAAAAAAAAAACCTTGTTTTTCTGTTTTTATTTTTTTGCACTCTCAGTACAGATAACAATAATTTTAACTTCCAGAACCCAAAAGCCAGAAATATGCAATTATCACCACCATTTTTTTTTTTTTTTAAATATTGTTTTTGAAATATTGAACACCTATAAGAAATAAAAACTCTGTATAGGGAATGGATGAACTACAAACTAATCAGATTCAACATTTCATTAGCGAGTAGGTATTCAATTTTTTGGATTGGAAAAACAACAGAATAAAAAATAATTCATCACACCCACAATAAATGAACTCAAAGTTAAAATATATTTAATATACCACATGATGTAAGTGTTTTTAATTCACATACATTAGACAATAATATAACCATCGAAACTACTGGAAGATTTGAAAAACCCCTAGACAAAAATCAATTCTCGCCCTCATCAGCTTCTTCCTCCTCATCGAATTCACCTTCTTCTTCGGCTGTCGCGTCTTGGTATTGCTGATATTCTGAAACCAAATCGTTCATGTTGCTCTCTGCTTCGGTGAACTCCATTTCGTCCATCCCTTCTCCTGTATACCAATGCAAGAAAGCCTTCCTCCTGAACATTGCAGTGAATTGCTCTGAGATTCTCTTGAATAATTCTTGGATGCAGGTCGAGTTTCCAATGAAAGTGGACGACATTTTCAGACCTCGGGGTGGAATGTCGCAGACTGCTGTCTTCACGTTATTAGGAATCCATTCTACAAAGTAGCTGCTGTTTTTATTCTGAATATTCAACATTTGTTCGTCGACTTCTTTCATCGACATTCTACCTCTAAATATTGCAGCTACTGTAAGATATCTTCCATGTCTAGGATCGCAGGCTGCCATCATATTTTTCGCATCAAACATTTGTAATACGAGTTCTGGGACGGTGAGAGCCCTATACTGCTGACTACCACGAGAGGTAAGGGGCGCAAATCCTGGCATGAAAAAGTGCAATCGCGGGAAAGGAACCATATTTACAGCTAACTTTCTCAAATCTGAATTCAATTGACCCGGAAAGCGTAGGCAAGTGGTAACACCAGACATTGTAGCCGACACTAAGTGATTCAAGTCACCGTAGGTAGGCGTCGTGAGTTTGAGAGTCCTGAAGCAAATATCATATAGAGCCTCATTATCGATACAATACGTTTCGTCTGTGTTTTCTACCAATTGATGGACGGACAACGTTGCATTGTAAGGCTCAACAACAGTGTCAGATACCTTTGGTGACGGTACAACGGAAAACGTGTTCATTATCCTATCAGGGTACTCTTCTCTTATTTTCGAGATCAGCAAAGTTCCCAAACCAGAACCCGTTCCGCCTCCTAGAGAATGAGTCAGCTGGAATCCCTGCATGCAGTCGCAACCTTCGGCTTCTTTCCTAACCACATCCAGGACGGAATCCACTAATTCAGCACCTTCCGTGTAATGGCCTTTGGCCCAGTTGTTTCCGGCTCCGCTTTGTCCGAAAACGAAATTATCCGGTCGGAAGATTTGACCAAAAGGACCGGAACGTACGGAATCCATCGTCCCAGGTTCCAAATCCACTAAGACCGCTCTAGGGACATATTTGCCCCCAGTCGCTTCGTTATAGTATACATTTATACGCTCTAACTGCAAATCCGAATCTCCGTGATACGTTCCAGTAGGATCTATTCCATGCTCATCCGAAATCACCTCCCAAAACTGTAAATGAAGAATTATCAGTCTGAAACTTACAGAATCAGAAAAATGTTCAACTTACTTTTGCGCCTATTTGGTTTCCACATTGCCCGGCTTGTATATGTACTATTTCTCGCATTTTACTATATTTTATGAATTTTAATTTGAACAAATACCAAAGTTATGGCAAATGTTTGTTGTTGTTACTAGGGGCTCTAATTTGTTTCAAAACTGCCGCCTCTGCGAAACCGCGAGAGAACCAAATGCAATTGGTACTTTCTTTTCGGATTTTCAGAGAGAATCAGTTCGGGGTATGAGTGGTGAAAAGCTTCAAGCCGTATTGGTCGAATGTCAAATTTGATCCAATCACGTTGCAACATCGATGTAGGACTTCCTTTCTTGCACTCGGAATCGTTTAAGACAGCATGTTTGGCCTTCCCCCTCTTAATGAACAGTTCTTCTCGAAGGTGCCCAAAGCACGAGAAATTCCATAGCCGCACCAAAAGATTTAGTAAAGGCGTTACACAAGACGTAGCGAACTTACACACGTCCATAACTTGTGACTGGAAAAATGATTTTTCGTCAAATCTGTCATAGGGATCTAGATAAAATTTATAAATAAAAAGTGTCATAATCCAAAATGGAAGTCTTCTGGTCTTTAACCAAATATCTATATTTTTAAATAGGGCAATTCGATCGTTCGACTAGTAATGAAATTTGTGTCTGGGGTCGAAGTTGAAAATTGATAATTTATCCTTATCCTTAGATTATACGAATATTCAAGAGAGCCTACTAGTTTTTTGATCATGAATGACTTGTATATTCCTCCGCCATATGTAAAAATCTGTTGACACACTTTTCCTGCAAAAAAGAAAAAACAACACATTCATATTTTCAGCCCGGTTCTGCCAAATACAATTTGAAATCTTGACTATGATTTTAAACCAATCAATAGAGATATTGACTTAACAAAAATTTCAAAACAGCTGAAATCTAGATTCAGGAATTCGAAAGTATGGAGTATCCATTAAGCAATTCTTTACCATGCCACGGAGCTAAAAAATTCAAAACTAGAACTCCAGAAGTGTTGGAGATATAAAAAAATGTCCTCTATAAAAGTTAGGAAATAAATAAGGACATAGTTTCCTCAATTTCCTCATAGTTTCCTCAATTAAACTACAAAAAAAGAATAACGAGGATTATATTAGGGAACTTCTTAGACAGATTGAAACTGAGAAGGAAGCTAATATTAAACTGAATGAAGATATTACTTAACTCAACTTACTAAGTCGAAATATGATTTCCACCATCGCTACTCTTGAAGAAGAATATAATGAATGTGTGCAATCGGCAAAATTATTCAGAATGGAATTAGAGAAAAGAGAACATATTTCTTTAAAGATCGAAGAAAAAGGAATGGTTGATATACATGGAAGCGAAACTAAACCAAATAAAATCCTATTCATAGCCGGAAGTCATGGAAGACACCTTGTGAATCTTCTTCGCAGTAAACTGCCACACAGTTACCAGTTCCTGTCTATTTTGAAACCTAATGCAACAGATAATGAGTTACTAGAGACAGCCATACATAATAGTGAAAATCTCACAAAAAACGATGTAGTCATATTTTGGCCCAATAAGATAAGTAGTAGTCTAAGGTGGTATTTTATAGATAGATTACATTCTACAAAAACTATTATTATTACTGAGCCATATCGATATGATAAGAGTCATGTAAATAATTGTATATATGATCGTAACATCTCCTTGATAAAGGAACTGCACTATAGTGGCTTACTCTGTTCCCATCTAATTAAAGTAGATAAAATCATTAGAAGAACAAATTATCATTCCGATGGGATCAGTATCAATAGAGTAGGTAAATGGTTCTTGGGCCAAGCAATCATCAAACTTATAGATTATTTATGTAGTGACAATTATTCCAATAATGTACCTTACTGTACTAATAATACTGTAGTTTCAACCATGGGAAATAAAAATATTGTTGTTTCAAATACTGAAGATGGAAATAGTGTTGCTTTGATCAGTGCCAATGAGAATATTGTGACTCAACAAATAGATTTACCGAATCAAATCACTCCTAGCCAGGACAATTCTTTTTTAGAAGTTCAAAAAGTGATAGTTTTATAGGCACGAAAAAAAAATTATATTTTATGCAAATGCTGCTAGTCTTGTATGCAATTTTAATAATGTTTTAATAAATATACATTGTCATAACCCATTGTTGTTATGTATAACCGAGACTCGTATCACTGATGATATTAATCAAAATGAAACAAAAATAGATGGTTTTGATATGTTACATTGTAAATCTACGAGAAGAGACACACTGGTGGGGTCATCATTTATGTTGAGACAGGTTTGGAATACCAACAAGTAATGAACAAATCAATATATATGAACACGTGGATATTAGCAGCAAAGGTAAGACTGAATAGTAAAGAAACTTATTCTGTTTGTACACTTTACCGTTCTCCAAATTCTTCTCATTCAGAGTTTTTATCATTTTTGGAGGAAAATATTGAGATTTTAATGGAAGAAAAATCTATATTGATTATAACAGGTGATTTCAACATAGATCTAAAAGTAGACTCAACATATAGTAGAAAAATTAAACAGCTATTGAACCTATTTGGAATGTATCAAATTGTTGAAGGAAGTACAAGAATTACTAAAGTCTCGTCTACACTGATTGATTATGTGTTAACAAGTGATAAAAATATTTAACACCTAATATCTGATCATCTTAAAGTTTCCGGCCATTCTAATATACTTATCTCGCTGATAACAAATGAGGTGAAATTGAATTTAAATACAGCAACTGTCAAAAGAAACTTAAAGAATTTTAATAAGCTAGAGTTTCAAAATCGTTATTTGATCTGGAGTGGGATACAAACAGTACTGATGTGAATATTAAAATTAAAAATTCTAGATGAACATGCACCTTGGAAATAATATAGAACATTCAATAACTTCAAACTGAAAGTATGGTTCACAGACGAGATCATGGAACAAATAAAATATAGGGACCTTTTATATAAAGTGGCTAGGGATTCGGCATTAGAGGAGGACTGGATTAACTATAAGAAAGTTAGAAATGTTGTTACTTCACTAATTAGGCAGGAAACGAAAAAATACTACGAAGAACAAATTGATCAAAACAAAGGAGATGCAAAGGCAATGTGGAGGTCTCTCAAAGAGTTAATAAATGGAAAACCTCAAAACAGGCCTTCTAAAATAAATTTTGGTAATCATTGGAAAGAAAATGACGCAGATATAGCAAATTCTTTCAATTCATACTTCATAGAAAGTATATTGGAAATTGTAAGCGACATCAAACCTGTTCACAGCTCCGATTATATCTTGAATGTTTTGCCTCAACACCAAATGACGCTTACCACATTTGAAGCACTCACAATGAATGACCTCAAAATGATAATGAATAGAATGAAGAAAAACGGTTGTGATAAATACGGCATCACCTTGGAAATATCAAAATTAACATTTGAAGTTGCTGGTAATCATATATTTTATATTTGATTAACACTTCATTGATGACAGGACAATTCCCTGAAAAATGGAAAGTAGCCACAATTGTGCCTATTGAAAAAGTGTCCAATACAACCTCTTGTTCGGAATTCCGCCCAATTAATACACTTCCTATCTATGAGAAAATATTAGAATTAGCAGTAAAGGATCAGCTACTACAATTTGTAGCAGATAATAATATACTAATAAAGGAACAATCAGGATTCAGGCAGGCACATTCGTGTGAAACTGAGACAATCAATAATAAAAAGATCATTATTGTTATATTTTTAGACTTAAAGAGAGCCTTTGAAACTGTAAATATCTCTCTGCTTCTGAGAAAACTCGAGAAATTTGGCATTAAGGAAAATGCGCTGAAATGGTTTGAAAGCTATCTTTCTGGTAGGTCTCAAATAGTTAAATATAATAATACATCTTCTGGCAGCAACGACATACATTATGGAGTCCCTCAAGGAAGTGCTCTAGGACCAATATTATTCATTTTGTTCATCAATGACATAGTACACCATGTTCAAAATTGCAAAATAAAATTGTTTGCTGATGATACTATGATCTATTGCGAAGGAGATGTAGAGGATGTTCAGAGTACTATATCATTAATAAATCAAGATTTGAGAAATTTTGTCCATATGGCTTAATGACAATGGTTTGAAATTGAACATAAATAAAACCAAATACATGGTAATATCAAATAAACATAACTTGAACAAATTGAAAAATGTAACATCCAGCCACCATTTATTGATTGATAATAATGTTATTGAAGAAGCTAAACATTTCAAGTACCTGGGCTTCATGATAGATAATGAACTGAATCTTAAATCACATTGTGAGTATATTAAGAAGAAAATGGCAAGAAAAATTAATTTCCTATATAGATTGAATAATAAGGTATCATCTTTTACTAAGTTAACTATATATAAAACCATAATATCTCCTCATCTTGATTTCTGTGGAACATTCATATACCTGACGAATAATGAACAAATTGATACATTACAAAAAGTACAAACTCGTGCTATGAGAGCCATTCTATTATGTAGAAAACGAACATCAATAGCTTACATGTTGGAATCCTTGAATTTATTGAATGTTCGACAGAGAGCTGCTTATAATATGCTCAAGTTTGTGTATAAACTCAAGTCAGGATGCTTACTAACCTATCTAACTGAAGAAATAACTTATCTCCAAGAAATACATAATCACAATACTAGATCACATGCTTCCAATGATTTCTATTGTAACGTAAATAAACTTAACTTGGTTTAACTAATTTATTTAACACTCAATCTACAACTTAATTTATATTACTACGCCACTGAATAGCTCGATCGCATGGCTCGTTCAGACCGTCCTACTCCACTTGAGGTTTGCCTATTTATCTCCGATACAGCATTCTCGATGTTTCGAATTCTTTCAGTTGGCGACCGGCGTGTTCCAATTGTTTCCAATATTGACCGTTGTTTTCCGCGGCAGAGCGCACTGGATGGTTCTCGAATATCTCCGGGGATGATCTCATCGCTGTCGATGGCAACACGTGAGGCGACAGGTCCGGCCTAGGTTCGTTACATTGCCCCCTTCTTAAAGACATTTCGTCCCGAAATTTCATCCTTGGAGTGTGACGATATCTGCATGACTCCCCATATCTGCACCGTGAAGTTCGATGGAAGTAACACTCCACGGTCTTCATGATCGGTCGTGGAAGAGGGTTACAGCAAACCAAAATCTTGACGCCGCTGGATCTGAATATCGCCTCCAGCATACTTCTTATGACTCTCCAGTCCAACCCATCAATACCACAGGACAATTTTGGAATTGCTAGATCCACCAGATTCTGGTCCACCATAGTATCTCTTAGTTTGGTGAGACTCTTCCAGACATCTTCATAGGACGGTTTATCTTGGGAATGCCTCTTGGTAACTAGGTAGTAGATGTTTCTCTGGCCTTTCTTCAACTGTAGCACCCCACCAACTTCTGGATTCTGCTCCCGCAGTGTTTGGAGTTGACCAAATTTCTTGGAGAACACTACGGCGATGCCCCTGGACATTTGAAGATCTTCTGCCACACAGTGCGCTAGTGCGTAGTCAGCAGGCACCTCGAAAGGTCTCGTGACTCCTCTCTAGTAACCCCATGTAGAACTTTCTGCCCGTTTGAATACAAGGACATAAACTTCTCGAACGTCATATCATCCTCCGGTGGCTTGAGGGTGCGAACTTGGTCATGGTTTCCAGCGTAAGGGCCAACCTGTTGAAATGGACGACCCTTGGTTTCCCTGGGGTGGCTTATGGATTCGGTACACAAGGTCGTTTATCCTTTTCACGATTTTATACGGGCCTTCCCACGAGTTCCGCAACTTTGGTGATAGTCCACGACGACGTTTGGGGTTGTACAGCCAAACCAGATCATCAACCTTAAATCCTCTAGCGTCGGCCTTGATGTCATAGGTCTTCTTCATTTTATCGCTGGCACTCTGGATGTTCAACCGGACTCGTTCGTGGATGTCGTCCATTCTCTGCCGAAGTTTGCTGACGTAGTCCTCTCCCGCAGTGTCTTGTCCTGGCGGTATCCCAAACTTCAGGTCACAAGGCAGTCGCAGTTCTCGGCCCATTATAATACTAGCAGGAGTTTGACCGGTTGACTCGTGTACTGCGGATCGATAGGCCATCAGGAACAAATGAAGATACTGGTCCCAGTCTCTTTGATGGTCAGAGACAACCTTGGACAAGTGGCGGTTGATCGTCCTGTTCATCCGTTCCACCATTCCATCGGACTGCGGAGAGGGCCGGGTTCTTGTCTTGCGGATGTTCAGCAGTAGACATATTTCTTGGAAAGGTTGGATTCGAAATTTCTGCCTTGATCCGAGTGCAGCTCCATTGGAATACCGAATCGACATATCCACTCTTTCACCAAGACGTCGGCGACGGTGATGGCTTCCTGGTTGGGCAGGGCATAGGCTTCCGCCCACTTACTGAAGTAGTCCATTGCCACAAGGATGTATTTATTCCCGTGGTCGGATACGGGAAACGGGCCGGCGATGTCAATGGCGATTCTCTCGAACGGGCTGCCTACGTTGTACTGACGCATCGGGGCCTTGGGTCGTATTCGAGGTCCATTGCTAGCAGCGCATACAGCGCACTTTCTGCACCAGTCCTGGACGTCAGCTTGACAATTGGCCCAGTAAAACCGTTGCCTCACTTTCTGCAGGGTCTTCGTCACTCCCAGATGTCCTCCAGCGACTCCATCATGGATTTCCCGCAGCACTTCCTCTCTTCTGTTCCTGGGAACAATTATTTGGCGTCTGTCTTCCCCACCAATCTCGGCCTCCAACACACGTTTCAGGATCCCATTGTCCAGAATAAGAGAGTTCCATTGTGCCCAATAGGACTTAACAGCCGGCGAGTATCCTGCGACTTCCTGCCATGATGGTCTTCGATTGCCCTTCTTCCAGCTGACGACTAAGCCAAGGTCGGGGTCTTTCTCTTGGTCTTTCTGGATCTTGCTGTCATTCCAGTTGTCATCCATTGCCGCGGTTCTACAAAGTGTTGCTTCCTTCTCTTCTGCTCGTCGGCAATGTGAGCAATCATCTGGACATGGTCTTCGCGACAAGGCATCTGCATTCTTATGGCTAGTTCCGGCTCGATGTTCGATCTCGAAATCGAATTCTTGGAGTCTCTCGATCCAACGTGCTACTTGACCCTCAGGATTTTTGAACTGTAAGAGCCATTTGAGAGCTGCATGGTCAGTTCTCAACAGGAATCTTCTTCCATACACGTACTTGTAGAAGTGCTCCACTCCCTTTACAACAGCTAACAGCTCTCGCCTGGTGACACAGTAATTGCGCTCTGGTTTGCTAAGCGTCTTGCTGAAATAACCAATGACCTTCTCCTGTCCCTCCTGGATCTGAGATAGGACAGCTCCAAGTCCCACGTTGCTGGCGTCCGTATCCAAAATGAATTTCCCTTTGGGTAGGGGATAGCTCAGTATAGGTGCATTGATCAAAGCTCCTTTCAGCTTCCTGAATGAATCTTGACATTCTTCGGACCACTGGAACTTTGTTTGGCCTTCCGTGAGCCTGGTCAGCGGTTTAGCGATGTTGGCGAATCCCAGCACATATCGGCGATAGTATGTGCATAATCCAAGGAAACTTCGAAGTTGGTGAATGTCTTTTGGGATGGGCCAATCCTTAACAGCTTTGATCTTCTGGTCATCTACTGCTACTCCTTCCCCAGAGACAACGTGGCCGAGGTATCGTACTTCTTTTGGAACAGATGGCATTTCTTAGGGCTCAGCTTCAATCCGGAGTTCCTCAATCGCAGGAATACTTCCTCCAAGTTTTTCACGTTGTCCTCGAACGATCTGCCGACCACAATTATGTCGTCGAGATACACTAGACACGTGTTCCATGAGAGTCCCTTCAGCACTGTCTCCATCAATCTTTCGAATGTGGCGGGAGCATTACAGAGCCCGAATGGCATAACGGTGAACTGCCACAATCCCGAGCCGATGGTAAAAGCAGTCTTTTCTCGATCTTCCTGAGCGAGTTCTACTTGCCAGTATCCACTCTTCAGATCAAGGGTCGAGAAAATCGTGGAACCAGCCAACGTGTCTAGGGTGTCATCTATTCTCGGGAGAGGGTAACTGTCCTTCTTCGTGACATTATTAAGTTGGCGATAGTCTACACAAAAGCGTGTCGATCCATCCTTTTTCTTCACCAGTACGACGGGAGAGGACCAGGGACTGTCAGATGGTTCGATAACTCCTTCTTTCCCATATCGCTGACTATTTTGTCAGCCTCTTCCTTCTTGGCAAGAGGAAGTCTTCTTGCTGATTGCCGGATCGGTCGGGCACCCCCAGTATCAATCTTGTGCTGGACCACATTAGTTCGACCCCCTTTTCCTTGTCCGGTATCGAAGATGTCTTGGTACTTTTGACTAAATCTCTTAGTTTGGGCTGTTGAGCTGGTTTTATGTCTTTGGAAGAGATGGCAACTAATTTTTTCTAGTTCTGTGGGCAAGTTGTTGGGTTGGCTAATCGTACCTCGTACGCCCCGGATCACAGATGAAACTGACGAGCAGTGCCCTAAAATTGTTCCTTTCTTTAAGGTCACTGGAAAGTAATTGACATTCATGACCCTTACCGGTACAAATTTTTCAGCACGTAACAGGGTTTTCCCTAGGGCAATCCCTCGTCCAATTTTCTCATCATGAAGTTTGGGCTCGAACATCATCACGTCTCCACTGCTCGCACTCCCGTCCAGGCGAGCCTCCAGGATGGTTTCAGCCCTCTCAGGTACGCTTACATCTTCAGCCAACAGCACACGGATCAACTCTTCACTTCTCCCATGAAGTACCAGCTCTTCTCCGTTGACACGTAGGACGCCGTCTTTGAAATCCAATTCAAACCCTCTGGAATTCATGATGTCCATTCCGATGATTGCATCGTCTTCGATGTCCGCTACAAGTGCCTGATGTTTCACTTTAGTGCTGCCCAAAATTATTTCAATCGGTAGCTCGCCATATACAGTAGCTGGCTCCCTGTTGCTGTGCGTAGCTTCAAGTTGTCGGTTCAATTCGTTCCGGTGTTCTGGCAAAGGAAGGTCCGAGAATTGTCCTAGTCGCACCTGTATCTAGCAGCATGGTGCAAGGCTCGTTATTGATGAGACCGTCTACGAAAACACCTCTGTTCTGTCGTTTCAGGATAGCGACATATGCGTTGTTAACCGGGGCTTGCTGGACACAGGCCGACGATTGCCCCTTCTCGTCGACCTTCTTTAGTTTTCCTGCATCGGAGTCGTGTTTTCGAATGTTGGACATTTGCTACGCAATGTCCAATTTTGCCACAATTCCAGCATCTTATCTGTCTTTCTCTGGCAAAACTTCCTTCATCACTTTTCTTATGGCAGCTGTCAAGTCAGCATGCTCCTGTGAGTCTTCTTCAATACTTCGAACTTTACTTTGGTTTTTGCAGGATTGCTTTGCTGCCTCAAATTCCAAAGCGCGTGCCAGTGCGTCTACGAGATGTGTTGGACGAGCTAGTGTCAACGCTTGTCTGGTTTCTTGGTCACGGAGTCCATCCAAGAATGCCTGAACCGCTAATCGCTCCATTACATTCTCCGGTGTGGCTGGATATGCGAGACGAACCAAGCGTGCAATGTCAGCTTCGAATTCTTGTAAGGATTCGCCCGATTTCTGGCAGCGATTTTTCAGTTGGGAGTGGTATACGTGTTCCAAATGGGCGTGGCCATAACGTAATTCTAGATGTTTAATCAGCTGATCATAGTCCTCCTGTTCTTGGGCGGTGAGAGTTTGTAGAATATTTGTCGCTTCTCCACGTAATGCAAGTGTCAGTGCTACAGCTCTTTCCCCTGCATTCCATCCGTTTGCTTTGGCCGCTGCTTCAAACTGCCGGCGGTAATTTGCCCATGGAGTTTTTCCGTCGAACTGAGGCGGCTTCATGGAAAGCTTCCCTATTTCTGAAATGACCTTGACATCTTTTATACCCTCTTGAACTTTATCCACGTTCAAACTCAAGTCCAGCATTGCATTTTCGTTAACCATCTCTGTGGAGGACGCACTATTAATTTGTTTTTCCAGCTTACTGATCGTTTCCTTTATTTTGTCCATTTCTGCCTCGACCCCATCTTTGATTTTATCTACCTCCGTGTTCATTTGCTCCCTAATTTTATCTATCTCTGTCTCAACGGTTCCCATTCTTTCTTCTAGAAAATTAGCCACACCACACAATTCTTTTTTTAGGCCTTCTGTGTTTTCCAGGAACTTCTCTTCGAGGCTTCTTGAATTTTCTAGAAGCTTCTCTTCCAGATTTCTAGAATTTTCCTGAAGCTTCTCTTCCAGATTTCTAGAATTTTCTTCAAGCTTCTCTTCCAGATTTCTAGCATTTTCTTCCAGGCTTCTTGAATTTTCTAGAAGCTTTTCTTCCAGATTTCTAGAATTTTCTTGAAGCTTCTCTTCCAGATTTCTAGAATTTTCTTGAAGCTTCTCTTCCAGATTTCTAGAATTTTCTTCAAGCTTCTCTTCCAGATTTCTAGCATTCTCTTCCAGGCTTCTTGAATTTTCTAGAAGCTTCTCTTCCAGATTTCTCGAATTTTGTTGCAGTTCTTCTTTCACGGATTTAGTAGTTTCTTCGAGTTTATTCATTACCAAACTCAAATCACCTCCGGGAACTTCGAATAAAAATGTTTCGGGGTCCTCACCTTCTTGTATAAGTCCTTCTGCAAGTCTTTCCTGGAGTACTTGCTTTTACCCGTTGTTTCCAGTTCCTTTCCTCCAATTCCTGTTTCAATTCGCTACCTTCAAGTCCGCAAGGCGCACTTTTCTTGAACACATTTTGTCTTTGACGAGGTATCAGTCTGTTTCACACGAAAAGTTTATCAGTTTGTTAAAAATTCACTTCGCGAATTCTTTTCCACGGGCCACCAGTCTATTGTCTGTTTCACGCGAAGAGTGTATCAGTTTATATTCCCACGCACAATTGTCCACTTCGCGAAAACCGGGCCACTGTCTATTTTCTGTTTCACGCGAACAGTGTATCAGTTTATATTCCCACGCACAATTGTCCACTTCGCGAAAACCGGGCCACTGTCTATTTTGGGCGTACAAAAAGGTCTATCAATTTATTTTTCTGACTATCCACTCCACGATCACTTGTTTATTTTCAAAATCTCACTTCCGACACCAATTGTAACGTAAATAAACTTAACTTGGTTTAACTAATTTATTTAACACTTAATCTACAACTTAATTTATATTACTACGCCACTGAATAGCTCGATCGCATGGCTCGTTCAGACCGTCCTACTCCACTTGAGGTTTGCCTATTTATCTCCGATACAGCATTCTCGATGTTTCGAATTCTTTCAGTTGGCGACCGGCGTGTTCCAATTGTTTCCAATATTGACCGTTGTTTTCCGCGGCAGAGCGCACTGGATGGTTCTCGAATATCTCCGGGGATGATCTCATCGCTGTCGATGGCAACACGTGAGGCGACAGGTCCGGCCTAGGTTCGTTACACTATATTAATATTGCTAATGCTGCTACAAACACAGTGTTCATCAAAGGCTTACAGCTTTACAACTCATTACCAAGAGAATTGAGAGAATAGGTACTCTTCATTTAGAGAATTCAAAAGCCAGTGTGTAAAATATATAAAAGGTTTATAACCCATCATTATAATATCTCTTCTTGTATTATTTCGATTTTATACTGCTAATTTAACTTCGTTCGTGCATTGTATTTTATATGTGTTCTGAACCTTATTTATGCTATTTTAATTATACTATTTCATTTATACAATTTATTTCATTTATACAATTTATAATTAAGAGCTGATGCTAATAAAGATTATTATTATTATAGTTCGTTATTTTGTCTTCAAAAATGTTCCCTATTAATTTTGCGATGAATCAAGTCGTTAGGGAGATAAACGCGATTTACCACTTGTAGTATAACGCCCGGTTGAAATTGCATTTAATTACCTGAATCCAGAATAGAGCAATGTCAGTGACGTAATATGACACTTGTCAAACAGCTGATGAGGGAGCAAGCAAAGCTTCTTTCCATTTAGAGCACGTGTGTCCTTGTGAATTTTCTCCGAAAAACGATATACTAAAAAAATATTCTTGACATTGTTGTGATCCTTAGTTCATAGTGAATATTGTGAAGTAAGTGCAAAAGTCTAATATAAACGTTATAAACATTCCAAGTAGCATTTTAAGTGGACGGAACGTAGCGGCCACGATTCTGGAAAACTTTTAAGTGTTTGACCACAACCACTGCCACGAAATATACACGGTTCTATCACGCGGCGACTACCAAAATGAGGAACACTTTTTTGGTGGCTGCTACGTTCCGATCTACGTTCCTGGATCTTAGATAGCCACATTCCAACCACGTTGTGGTCACCTGGCAAAAACGTGGATATGTAGTGGCCGACACTAGACACGTTGAACAAATGGATTTTCCAGTTTAAAAATACGTTGTCATCATAACAACACACCAAAATAGTGTGTTTTTTTAGATTTCATGAGGTTCATCATGAAATTTTGAGCTGTTATGGGTTGTAGTAACTGATCCAATCAGGACGAACACGTGAGATTTTTCGATTTCCTTCCAGAGGCATAATTGGAAAATTATTGGATTTTTCAATGGAAAAAGGAATCCTAGAATATATTAACAGATAAATATGTTTACTAAATGTCTACAAAGTTTATAAAAATCATAACAAATCACTAACAAACACAAAAAACAATGATCTCCACACACACACTCAAATGCTTTGTTGCCCCCCGATCAGCTGATGACCGCCATAGCGTAATCGTAATCGAAAGACCCCGGGTTCGATCCTAAGCCAGGGCAGAGATTTTTAATTTAAAGAGTGAGAATTTAAATTATAAATCTCGTAGCCGGGCTGATGATGTCCTTCGACGATTCGCTGTTGCGTTCAAATTAACAGTGCTGCTTCTGTTTGTGAGTGTCCCGTCGTTATATAGACGTGCATTGCAATAATCGGGGGTGGCAGTATTGCTTAGAGCAAGACAACCTGTGCATTCCCAAAAACAACACCCTCCTTGTCTACGCTGGCACAGATTATACACATCGAGATCAACGCGGAAAAGAGCCAAGCAATACTTTTCACCAGAAGGCGAACAACACCGTCAGGACATGTCATCATGAATGACCAACGAATCCCATGGGCAAACGAGGCCAAATACCTTGGAGTCACCTTGGACAAAAGATTGACATTCAGGCCACACGTAGACCGGAGGCTCGGACTAGCGAAAGCAGCCCGAAAGAACCTCTACCCCCTCATAGGACGCAGTAGCAACCTCCAGTTCAAACTGCTCCTTATCAGGACCATCCTCCTCCCCATCATCCTGTATGCATCCTCCGCATGGGGTCAATGCGCACAAACATACAGGACCAAGATCCAGCTATTCTTAAACGTGAGCCTAAGAATGGCCGTGAACGCTCCCAGATACGTCCCGAATAGATTTATCTACAGGGACCTGAATGTCAATCCGAACTTCATTGACGACCATCTTCGGAACCACGCCACCGCGACGTTCCTGAAGACGGACACCCACACGAACCCGGTGATTCAAGACATCCACGCGAACCTAAACCTGGACGATCCCAGGTTTAGAGAAAGGGAAAAGTATTTGCGACCAGTCTACCAAAACGACCGTCCACCACCGAGAGTAGCACTCCGGCGCGTCAGGTGGGTAACAACTCAACACAAAACACGTAAGATCAACACACCCACATCACACCATACACTTACACACCCATCAGGTACATCACCACCATGCACACACAGCACAAGTCAGGTAAACATACAACAATCAGATAACAAGGGGTTTAAAGCACTCATCAGAGGCTGACTTCATACCACAGGAGATACGATTTCAATTTCGCAAACGTGCCATTTGCGAGTTGAGGACCGCTCCAAGGAGGAGCGGGGGAGGATGGAAGTGGACAGTAAATCTCGTTCACACATAACATGAAGGGGATTTACTATCCATGGGCGCTCAACCTTAAGGGGGGCATGGTGATTATACACACAGATAGGAAGCTCCGCCCATTTCCCTTGATGTTTGGTTTGCCGCTTCATTGTGTTTCATTTGGAATTAGAACAATACTGCCAACATAAATGGTAAGGCCGAAAACATTTATAAAAAATTCATAATTGATTGAATTTGCTTTCGAAATCGTTTGTAATATCGAATGCTTGAGTTTTAAGTTAAGTTCTCATTTAGTTTTGAGATTTTGTGAAGTTGTCAATTCTGGACCGTAACACGTCATCTTTAAAAATGGAGATCTCGCCGTAACACCTTCGGTTGTATATTTAAAAAAAACCTTCATGAAGGTCAAGAAGCGCATCATTATTCTGACAGTTCTTCCGGGCATTTAATTTGAGATAGGACTCCATCTCTCTCTAATTTCCTTTGTTTTGTCTAGCCTTCTCCTCTGTGTAAATAATCTGTGACGCCGGTTAGAGGCCGGATAGGAACGGATTTTTTGCAAGGAAGGAGTCCTAAATGCGCCTAAAAGGAAGCAATAAAGGACAATAATATATAGGGAGAGAGACGGCTTTAGAATTAGAATAATCCCAAAGAGAGTAAAGTTATCTGAGTAGGAGAGTCTATTCCCCAGAAGACAATGGTGACAATTATAGAAAGAGATGAATGATCATTTGTGAGTCATAGTGACGTATATGGATATGTCATGGCCACCATTCTGTCTGGACAGTTTTGAGGTGCGTTCGATTATAGACTCCTAGAGTAGAGTAGAGTATTTGAAGGTTTCTTAAATTTACTCTGGAGTTGAGTACTATTCATGTATTATTCGAACGGTGCGGAATTTATTTGGAGTTCTTTACAAAGTCCGAATGACAGAAGTTTCTGTTATCGGAAATATAGGTTATGTTATTGTTTGTTAAAAAACGAAAAATGTCAAAAACAATGAAAGTTGATGAAAACCGGAGAAAAATATTGTTGACAATAGCAGATAACTTTTCTAGAATCTTGTTCGCCAATTGTAAATAAAATGTTATAGTAGGGAATGACAATGGTAGATTCGAAGGTCATGTGATGGTTTCGAACCAGCTTTATTGAAAATAGGTCCTAGGTTAATAATTCGAGTGGGACAGTATGAACTTGGTAGACCATATGTTTCTCCAAGATTACAACTATTATCAGTGAACAGTATTAAACACATACACATAAATAATCTCAATGTTGGGTTGGATGTGAGAGTGTGAGACACAGCATAAAGAGATTTTCTGTCCCCCAGAGTTCTGTCAATTTTGTGGAGTTAAATAAACCCAGCTATTTTGTAGAGTTACTCTGGTATTTTCGAACGACAGTCTTATATAAAATATACATAACTTTACGATTTTCGAACGCTATTTAGTAAATTATACTCGATGGAGTTAATAATCGAACGCACCTCTGAGAGTTACAGGCTCTTGATTGTATATTGGACCACTCTGTATGTTACGCGGGCCACCTGTACTCATGTCCATGTACGTCACTATGACACGTTAATTCTACAAGATTCTGATTGGCTAGAGCTTATTAGTACCTCCTATTCAGATAACGTTTACTCTCTTTGGAATAATCCGGCATCGCATAACCTCTTTTCAAAATGTTTTGATCTCATGCGGCGACGAGCGACGTTTTGAATAAAATTATGGCGGTTAAAAGAAATTGGCTGCTAACTGTGATTCTAAAGTTACTGTTAGTAATTTCACTAGTGTGTAGCTCTAAATTGAATGTGCCACGAGTGTTATTACCAATATTCAATGACTTCGCTGCAAAATTTACCCTAGAAGCCACCGAAGGCGGTTGCTACAAATGGTAAGTTTTTAATTTATCAACATCGATAGAAAATGTATGATATAACTTTTTTTTATAAAGGAGTACTACAAGAAATGATATCGTACAACTAACCCCTTTGGATGAAGACCCAAAATTACAATGTTCCGTGAAAGTTATTGTAAGTACTGTCACCAAAGAGGCAGCACGAAATATGGCTGTGGTCTTGGCAGAGGACGTTAATACAAAGCAAATGCTTCGATGTGACGTGATGGTTGATGTGATAAACAACTTGTTAATATCAACTACAACTCGAGAACTCTTCATGGAAGAAGCCCCCGAAGATTTCGAAGTTAAAGCTTTTGACGATCAAGGTACTTGTGTAAAACATGTCAATAGACTGTTTTTTAATTTTTCGTTTTAATAATACTTTTCACTAAAAGATCCCACCCATCTTTCTGCCTCCATTTTAGAACTATTAACTTGGTTTTCCTATTTTTCATTATAATGTCTACCAGACATGTCCCCAGTTTGCACACCCAACTATATATATTATATATAATATAATTCTCTATACTTGTATCATCTCAAATCCTTTGTAAAATAGTCAATCTATGGGTTATTATTCAATATATAATATTTTCATATCATATGGGCTGGGCGTCTCACCAGTGTTATAATGTCAAAAGAGCTTTCTGACACATAACACAAATTATTATAGAATGTCTCTATAATAGAAAAATATAAGGCACAGTTTAGTTTGAGACCAATTTTCCTCCAGAACATGTAATCCGTCCAAGGCTCAACATGTTTGGTCTTGTTCAATATTTTTTTTTCAATTAATATTTCCCTTCAATACTTGCTATAACTTTCCCCTTAACCATGAAGGGAACTTTTTCTCCAGTAACCCCATTACTGCCTTCCCCAAATTTGATCTTTCAAAATGAACTAGACTCTATACTTTCATGTTTCTTTCCCTTGTTCATTACTCAATACTTTCTCAAATAATACAGAAAAATAACATCAACATTTTTATTAAATTAAAAAAATAAAATATAGTACAACCCAAAGTTCGTCAACAAATCAAATCTATAAAATAAAATGTTAAGAATAAATCCAGTCCACCATCAAATAACATGAAGCTATCTACTTCAGAACAATAATTCAAACCCAAAAATCACCTTAAGGAAAGAGCTCAAACTCCAATATGCCAATAAAATAGTCTCATCAACGTACCATCAAATTCGTCTCTCCTAGGACTTCCGGACCTGTAGTTAATAAAACTAACCCCTTTCTTATCACTCGTGGAAACGTTTAAATTATTAACTATTCCCAATTTCAAATCATAAATATTCAGTACAATTATTTATAATTCGTCCTCGTAATTCTAATGAAAAGAAAAGCTCTGCACTAGATTATTTTAGGATTGCTACAAGCCTCGCCACTCACCCCGTAAATAATAATTTTCTTCCATATCCAGTCGTCTCTCCAATCTTCCAGAATTTCCAAATTATTTCCTGTTGCTCTCGTATAAGTTCCCTATCGACACTCGACGAAATTTCCATATTCTTGAACATACAACCTCTAGCTCCCAAAAACTCACTTAAACCCAAAATTCCAATACCTATTCCCCTTTCAGACCCCACGACTAACTAACTCTTCGAGATCAATCTCAAGCCCCTCTGCGGCCTCTGTAATTGGTCAAAAATAATCGCCTCATGGTGTATGACTACAATTCGAACTGAAATTCCCTTATTTACAAGAGCAAAAAATTATTTAATCACCTACCCAGCAATTTAAAAGAAATACAAAGTGTATTTAGATTCAAAAGAAGTGAAAGAGTTCTTGGTTGTGAGGGCCTATTATACTACAGAGGAATTTTACGAAGATCAATTTAACTTAGACTGTAATTAATGTGATCAAGTAAGATGCAACCTTTTAGATTTTCCATTTTATTTTTAAATCATTAGTTAATGTCGACACTAATCTTTTATTTGTATTATTTATTTACTATCTTGTGTATTGTCAAAAAACTGTTGTTAACGTTTGTGTGTATATTGGCACTATTAACTTTTTGCCTTTTTACCTTTGTACCTTTTACCTTTTAAATTTAGGATTCCAGACTTTGTCAATGAGATGTATCTATCTTCGGACAATAAAGTATATTTGATTGATTGATTGATTGATTGATTGATTGATTGATTGAAATTATCTTGGTTGACAGAATTGCGAGTTCAAGACCTCCCGCGATGAAATGAAATCGATTACCCAATATCTCCAGGCGACTTATCCTTTGATTATACTGCTACATAGTAGCAATTCGACTTGTAATAATTTTGACGCGAATATAATATTTGTCTGCGTGAAAAGGCTCGATTTTTCCCAATAGGTAACTAAAATTTCTAATTAACTGAATTATATGCTCTTTTGTAACTTTTCCTCATAAAACATCATACATTTTAAAATAATGGAACATACCTTACCCTGAGACCAATACTAAAATAAATATAACATCCCAAACATGTGTTACATTTGCACCTCTAAGGAGTGAAAAGACCAATGCAAACAAAACACAAGCATGTCTTTTCTCTAGAAAAGCCGATCTCACTGTGCCTAACATAACTTTGTCAGGAGTAACCATACCACTGAAGCCATCCATATCGATGCTTGGTATTACCATCAGCAATAACCTTTCCTGGGAAAATCACGTGAGGTCCATTGCCAAAAGTGCATCCCAAAAACTTGGTTTTCTGTTTCGTGCCAAGAGCTATTTCACCCCCAGTCAGCTGCTTATGATCTATAAGGCACAGATCCGACCTGTCCTGGAATACTGTTCCCATATTTGGAGTGCGGCACCTAAACATATCCTGAGGCTATTGGATTCTGTCCAAAAGGGCAATTGTCCTCTCGGTGATGCTCACAAACTCGCCACTTGTCTGGAACACGTAGAAAAGTTGGCGATTTGTCTCTATTTTATAAATATTTTCATGGGCATGCTCTTCTGAAATATCAACAATCGTTCCTGCTTTGGCAGTCTCTTCGAGATTAACCGCAAGTTCAGTCATCACACCCTTCGTGGTCACTTTGGAAACCTGCAGAACATCACTTTCCAAAGACTCGTTCATCCAACTAACAGCGAGGCTTTGGAACTCATTGCCTAGGGAGGTGTTCCCCGAGGCATACAACCTTCAGAAATTTAAGAAGAACACCAACTCCTACCTTCTTTCCCTAGGTTCCCACGATGTTCTCTGAACATTACAGGATATCCCTTTTCGTGGGAACCAGAACATAAAAAAAAAAAAAAAAATTGTAATACAATTTTTTCACAGGAAATGAATTCTCAACTTTAGAAGGCATAGAATTTGAATGGAACATAGTAACACTAGGACCCAACAAGGATACAGTATTACGTTACATCACCTTTAGAGACTCTCCTTATGAAACACCTCATGCTATTGAAGCCTTGGAGAATGAGGGCAAAAAGGGGTATTCTATTCTACTAGAAGGGGTGAAAAGTGGTTCGGCTAAGGTGAGATTGAATATATTTCATGTGACTTTTATTAGCTTCTGGATATTTTAGGTTACTGTTCGTTTGCCGAACCCAGAATACAAACATGTGGAGGCTAATGAAGTTCAATTGATGATTGTGGCTAATTTATTGATAACACCCCCAGAAGTATATGTAATGCAAGGAGATACGGTGCCTTTCAAGGTTTACTTTGTAAGTACAAGTAGACAGCATGACCTGTCAGTTTTTCTGTTATTTTTAACAATGGCCGCGGAAACGAATGCTTATTCATTCCTAAATGTTTACAAACAATAGAAATTAGTGAAACGTGGAAATATGAATTAATGATATCCATCGATACTTATAATAATAATGTTTATTCATCCCAAGAAACATACATGTGTATGTAGGGGCAAAGAGAAAATGAAACTTATCAAATAATGGTAAAATAGATTTATAGCAGTTAAATCAGTATTGAGCAATACATTTAAAAAGTATTTTACAGTTGATATAAATCATGAAGGGATAGTTGATAAAATGTATTTCTTCAGTTAATTTTTGAATTTTGTTATGATATTAATATTTTTTCAGGTCATATATTTTTTTTTCCAAACTTTGTTTTTATTTGGAAAATTTTAAAATTATTACACTTTTCTGTGTGATATTTTTTGTGAGATGGATAAAAACACATTTGTTCAATTCGAATAACGAGTCAATGTCAAGATCCTTTGGTTTATATAATTTAGATGTTTGTTCTAAAAATGGTTATTTGAAAATACATTTAATTGCTTTATTTTGAAGGGATTCCAATGGTTTCAACACATATTTCGTTGCAGTACTCCAAACTGATATTAAATATTGGAGTTTTGAATAAATTGGACTGAAATAAATAATTATCAAATATTTAAGGGAAACAAAAGACCATATCTTATATAAAATGCCAATAATAGTAGTTATTTTTTCCTGATAATTTGAATATGTGTTGACCATGAAAGAGTTTGGTCAATTGTTAACCCTAAAAAATTCGATTTTGTTGAGTATTTGATGCAATGTTTTCCAAATGGGAGTGGATCAATTTGTTTATCAGGAATGATTCTACATAAATGAAGATTTCTCCTCATTTAGTGTTGATTTATTTACAGTTCTTCCTCTTGTATATTTTTTTCCATGAAAAAAGTAGTAAATAATTTTAATTGTCCTTGCAAGTTCAAATTTGAAATAGAGTCAATATAAATGAGAAACAAAATAGGTCCAAGGATTGATCCCTGTGGTATACCACAAGATATGTTTTCTGTGGAATATTTCGAATTTCCCATATAAGCGAATTGCTTTCTATCAAATAAATAGTTTCTAAATCAAGAACACACATTTTAGGTATTTGACTCATTTTTTTTTAAGGAGAATTTCAAAGTTAACCGTATCAAATGCTTTTCGTAAAACCCGTGATAATAGTCCACTCTTGCAGTCTGCATCTAATTACAACGGAATATTAGTAATAAGATCCAGTGTTGCACACTCTCTATCACTAGATTGATGGCCAGTATATCAAAAAGAAATTTAATTTTGGTCAAGTAATCCCATAATCTTTTATGCATCACTTTTTCCAGAATCTTTTACAAAACTGGAAGCAGTGAATTCGGCCTATAATTGTCCATTAATAATTTTTGTTTCAAAGATAGATATATGTATTTCAACAGAGTATTTATATTCATTCACAAGTGGCAGAATATTTTGTCTGCGAAATATGTCAAAAAAACTTGTAGTAAAAAATCAAATCAGTAAATTTAAAAAAGTTATGAAACGTTCAAATGAATAGATTCCGGTTTTAAACCGATTAAAACAATTTAAAATATGGGACATTCACATTTTATAAAAAATAATTTTTCGATAAATACGTATATACACGATTTTGTATGAAATTTGATTCATAAATTTCTACAGGCCAGAAAATATTTCTCGGTATTATAGGGCTCTAGGTTACATAAAAATTCTCTGACAGATTTCAGAAATCTTCTAGCCACCACAATATCTTTTATATCTTGTGGAAGGTTATTATAAGATTTCATTGTGCTATAGATGGTGCTCCGTTCATATACGGATTTTGCATGAATGGGATATGTGAAGTCTTTTTTTTGTCTTGTCTCGTAAATATGTGTTTTGCGATGTATGTCAAAAAGTCCAGGATTATTGATAATGAATTTTATTAATTCGAAGATATAGATTGCTGACACAGTCAGTAGTTTGTTTAACTTAAAAATTCCTCTGCAGGCATCTCTTGTATTTACATTAAAAAGTATCCTGATAAAAAATTTTTGACATAGGAAAACTCTGTGCATCCCATTACTTGAGCCCCATATGAGTATTCCTAGTCTTATAGCAGAGTAAAAATTCGCATAATATACTGCTGTTAGTGCTTCAAGGTCAACATTTTTTTTAAGAACTCTCATGGCGTATGTTACCGAGGCTAGTATATTGCAAAGATAGTCTATCTGACTAGTCCAACTCAAAGTGTCATCAATGTGAATACCTAGAAACCTCACTGAAGTATTACAGATAATTTTTTGACTGTCCATAGTTATATTTTGTGGTGTTTCTTTACTGCTATTGATTTTAAACATGATACAATCTGTTTTTTCACTATTCAAAACCAACTAATTCTCTAGAAAAAAATCTTTGGATTGTTCTATTATTTTGCTACAATTTTTTATGATATCTGGTAAGTTTGCACCTGTTATTAAAAGGTTGGTATCATCAGCATAGTTAATCATGTGAGCAGTGTTTGTGTCTGTTATAACCTTATTGATATCATTGATAAATATAATAAATAATATTGGACCAAGTATACTACCCTGTGGGACTCCCATAGACATGCTCAAAGCCTCTGATCTAGCCGTATTATCCTTTTGATTGAGTTCTACTATTTGCTTTCTGTTGATATGAATTGAACTAGTCGTAAGAGTTTCCACAAATTCCATATTCATAGAGTTTCCGCAATAAAATATGATCTATACAATCAAAGGCCTTAGATAAATCCATGAAGATTCCACAGGATAGATCTCCCTTGTCCATTGCTTCTAGGACTTCGTTACTAAAGTAAACCAAAGCAGTTTCAATAGACTTATTTCTCAGATAGCCATGCTGGTTCTTAGAAAAATTTTTAAAATTTAAAAAGAAATTCACTAATCGATTAGCCATTACTATTTCGATAATTTTCGATATACATGTCAGTAGACTGATTGGCCTGAAGTTAGATATGTCTGACTTATTTTTTTTTTTGTGAAGTGGTTTCACTATTGCTATCTGGAAAAACTCCTTCCTCAAATGATTTATTGATAAGGAAAGTCAAAATTCAAACAATCTCTTGGGCACAGCTTTTCAATATGTGTATGGTTACTTTATCAAAACCAGTGCTTCTCTTGTTCTTCATATTGTTTATTATTGAGAGTAACTCGTATTCAAATGATAAATTAATTTATGTACTCTGTAACGGTGCCAATTCTGATTTAACTGCTTTGACAATATACACATTTATTTCGTCCAATTAATTGATGAAGTCTTCAACTTCTTGAATATCAGTTGGCTGCAAAAACATCGAGTCACTCAAGAATATTAACGGATTTCTGAATTGGAAATAATAACAAGATCCTATAACATTGGTGACCCCGACGTGATACACGAAATGGAGAAAGAGAGAAAGTCTAAAAGAACAACTGCTGGATTAAACAAGAGCCTCTCCGTAGAATTCCTATGGCCTCAGAGATTTGGTGTACAGAGGAGTTCAATGCAAGCAGTGTGCGATCAAGAAAAAATGAGCAAATCAGAACTCACTTTACCAACCGAAAATCCTCCAGTAGTATTAGAGAGTGAGATACTTTCCAGGAAATCGACGAAATATTCGGAAAAACTATCCAGTACTAAAGGAGAAACAAAACGTTCAAAGCAGAGTTCTGCTAGCTTGGAAAAGAGGAAACAAGCCTTAGAAATCGAAAAGAGGCGACAAGAATTAGAAAAAGAAAGTAGACGCGTTCAATACGAATTGGAAGAAAAGAAACGGCAACTGGAAGATGACTTAAAAATGTTAAGAATGCAAGAAGAACTTCAGTTTGCTGAAGAGGAGAATACCAATGAATCCAATTCTGAAGATTCCCGTGAAGCCTGTAGCGAAATTTCCAAACACGAATCTGTTAGAAAATGGGTTAGTGCAATTCCCAGTAATTTGTTCCAAGATTCCGTTATTGAAGAACATAACTCCATTGGAAATAAAGATATTAAATTACTATGTGAAACTATCTCCGATGTTCTGAAAACCGTTACTAATCCGATTCCATCAACCAAAAATAATCTTGGAGAAACAGATATGTTCCAAAGAAGGAAATTAATGGAGAAGAATTTTCCGTACTTTGACGGGAATCCGCAAGAATGGCCTTTATTCCACAAACAACTCACGAATTTGCGAAAACTTTGCGGTTATTCCAATGAAGATATGGTTTTGAAGCTCCAGAAACATCTTAAAGGTGAAGCTAAGTCATTGGTAGCCGGTATGTTATTAACTGCTGATAACATTGATCTGGTGATAAAAACCTTACAAACAAGATTTGGGCGACCTGAACTCGTCATAGACACGATAATTTCGAAAGTGAGGTCCATTCCATTCGTCAAAGATAACAACTTAGAGAGACTGATTCATTACTCAGCAGAAGTTAATAATATGGTGTCCATAATGAAAACACTGGAATCCAAAGGACACCTCCAAAATCCGCAATTAATAAAAGAACTCCTAATGAAACTTCCTGAATTACTGAAATTGAGTTGGGGCGAAATTGTGTTGACTAAAGAAGGTGACGTGAGTTTGGAAGATTTTGCCTTGTGGTTGGAGAAACTCTCAAGTGCTGCTTGTTATGTTAGCACACCGAATAAATACCCCAAATATGAACTGAAGCCCTTTGAACATAGAAAGCCCGAAAGACTCTTCAGCACCTCTGAGATGAACGACAAGAAATGCAATTATTGTGACAGAAAACAGCATGAAAATAAATGTCCGCAGATGCAAGCTGATGATATGGATGGAAGGTGGAAAGTTGTGACAAGAAAAAAACTTTGCTTCTCTTGTTTGGGGAAGAAACACCAAAAATACAAGTGTAGATACAGAAAGGCATGCGGTAGAAATGGTTGTAAATTACTTCACCATGAATTATTACATAAGGACCTACCTTCCGGACAAAACGATTACAACGTCAGCGAAACATCAACAGGAAATGATTCAGAAATAGTTTGTACAGTAAATAATAACAACAGAATTTTATTGAGAACGATTCCGGTGAAGTTATATGGACCAAATGGACACTTGTCAGTTTTGGCATTATGCGATGAAGCTTCAACGGTGACACTTATAGACCAGGAGATAACAGATAAATTGGGGTTAGTTGGAGTATCAGAGTCACTTTGCCTCCAATGGACAAACGAACAGCATGCAATACAGGAGGATTCGATGAGAATCAATTTGAATATCTCCAAAGTGAACGATGAAAGCAATATTTTCACCTTGAATGGAGTTCGCACTATCAGAAATTTATCGCTCCCGGAACAACAAATCAATATGTCTGAGTGGAGAAAGTATTCTCATTTGAAGGGTATTCCAGTCCAGGATTGCGACAACGTGAAACCAGCTCTTCTTATTGGACAAGACAATGTACATCTTATAGTGCCGCGACAAATACGGTGTGGTCCATCAAACTTACCTGTAGCAACTAAATGTAAATTAGGTTGGTCCCTGCATGGTCCAAGTCCAATTAATTCTGAAATATTGTTTCGAGCCCACACACTACACATCTGCGAGAAGAATAATACTGATGAAGAACTTCAAGAACTTGTTAGAAAAAGCTTTTCTACTGAAAATTTTGGAGTGTTGGTAACACCGGATAAAATGGGATATGAAAATGAAAGAGCGTTGAAGATTATGGAAAATACGATCAAATATACAGGGGAAAGATATGAAATAGGGTTGCTGTGGAAAAACGACGGTGATGATCTACCAGAAAGTAAATACCGAGCACTACAGCGATTAAAATGTATAGAAAAAAAATGCAACAACAACGAGAAATTTGGCAGATCCTATCAGAAAAAAATTGAAAGTTACATCGAAAAGGGCTACATTAGAAAACTAGAGAATGAAGAAATTGAAACAAACGACCAGCACCTTTGGTATCTACCTCATTTTGACGTAGAAAATCCCAATAAACCAAATAAAATTCGCCTTGTTTTTGATGCAGCTGCGACTTCGAGAGGGATCAGCTTAAATAGCAAACTTCTTCCTGGTCCAGATTTATTACAATCTTTGGTTGTTATTATTTGGAAATTCGACAACGAAAGTTTGGGTTCTGGCGATGTGAAGGAAATGTTTCATCAGGTCCAGATACTACAGCAAGACAGAATATCTCAACGCTTCCTTTGGCGAGATTTGAATACTAAAAGGGAACCTGATGTATATGAGATGAATGTGATGACATTCGTGCCACCTGCTCTCCTGGTTGCGACAATTTTTGAAAAATTTTAATGCTCGAAAATTTGGATTGGATCCTGAAATTAAAAAAGCAGTAATCGAGAAATTCTATGTTGATGACTACCTAGACTCCAAGGATAAAGAATCTGAAGTAATGTATACGATTACAGAAGTCTGCAAACTACAGAAGAAAGGGGGTTTCGAAGTAGTTAACTGGATGACAAACTCCCAGACTGTACAAGAGAAACTTGCTTCTGAATCGGTGTTGGCTAAGTCGAAGGGGATTGGAGAGGCTTCCTTTCATCGTGTGCTAGGACTCTGGTGGAATACCGATGAAGATTATTTTTCCTTCAAACTGGACATAGACAATTTCAACAAGGGGATTCCGACAAAAATAATCGTTTTAAAATGTATTATGTCTGTTTTTGATCCACTGGGTTTATTGTCAACATTTACTGTAAGGGGTAAAATTATGATGCAAGAAACTTGGCGGTTGAAAATTTCCTGGGATGAAATATTACCGGAAAACATATTGAAATTTTGGAAAAAATGGCTGAGTGACATCGAGAAAATAGTAAACTACAAAATTCCTCGATGTTATAGTTTTCTGATCCCCGAAGCAGATGAAATTCAAATCCATACTTTCTGTGACACTAGTGAAAGAGCATTTGCAACTGTATGTTATTTGAGAGTCCTGAAAAATGAAAAAATCGAAACATCGATATTCGCGATTACTGATTGAATATTTTCACGAGAAGTTCCATCATACTGGTGTTGAGACGGTGCTGAATGAAATCAGGCAAAAATATTGGATTATTAATGGGAGAGCTGCTGTGAAATCTGTTTTTGAAAAATGTTTGATGTGTAAAATTAATCGAAGCAAGCCACAACCAACATTAATGGGCCAACTTCCTGAGGTGAGGCTACGAAGAGAAATCAAACCATTCGTGAATGTGGGCATGGACTATTTTGGGCCGATCCTTGTTAAAATTGGTAGAAGACGAGAGAAACGCTGGGGCGTAATATTCACCTGCCTTTCTATCAGGGCAATCCATCTTGAAATAGCAAACACTCTTAACAGCGATTCTACTATAATGGCAATAATGAGAATGTCGGCACGAAGAGGATGTCCAAAAACAATATATTGTGACAACGGGACAAACCTGAGAGGAGCAGCTAATGAATTGCGAGAAGCTATGAAATATATGAACAAAAATTCCTTGGTCAATTCGATGTCTTCCAGAGGTATAGAATTTAAATTCTTACCACCGGCAGCCCCGCACATGGCAGGGGTATGGGAAAGGATGATTGGGAGTGTAAAACGAGTAATTGGGAAGATTATTCACGACCAGTCGCTGCGGGAAGAAACCTTGCATACACTGTTTGCCGAAGCAGAGTCCATAGTAAATTGTAGACCACTGACCAAAGTTTCTGCAGATCCATTGGATGGAGAAGCACTTACTCCAAACCATTTTTTGATGGGATATTCAAATTACTTCGACGATTCGGCATTACTACCAATAAATCCAGATGCAAATGGATTACGGAGGGAATGGAAAAAATCTCGTATGCTGGTAAATTCCTTCTGGGATAGATGGGTAAAAGAATATCTACCCACACTGACAAAAAGATGTAAATGGACGAAGGACAATCAACCTGTCAAAGTGGATGATGTGGTGGTATTGGTAGAAGATCAAGCACCCAGGTATAAATGGAAACTGGGAAGAATAATCGCCTTACATCCAGGGCCAGACGGACGTATCAGGGTGGTTGACGTAAAAACGGCAAACTCAGAATATCGCCGCCCGATAACGAAGATATGTAAACTAGAACTAGAAGATTGATTTAACTCTTCTAGCGGGGGGAGAATGTTAGATATAGTTGATGTTAGATTATAATAAACAAATGCATTACCTTGGAATTGTACACATTGGGAAAAAAGTGTGTGTTGAAATAAGATTGATTTGTCAGTGTCAATAAATTTGAAAAGACTAAAAGGTTTCCTTTTTTATTGGCGAGAAATATCATTTGAAAGTTATTAAGAAAATAACAACAAATTTCTGATGGATCACGAACTATTTTGCCATCACTATTTATAAAATCTATCAAATTGCTATTCGAATCTGATTTATTATGAAGAAGAAACTTAATCGATTTTTTCTGTTTGTATAATTATTTAATTCAAGCCCATTGTCTTGGAGATAACACAACTACATTAAGAAATACAATTACACTAAACTAAATAAAATTAGGGCTGACATCTGTATAAGAAATGGTCAGATTTTAAAACTCATTCGAGGTTAAAGAAGTGGATGATATAATTTTGTGTGAATATTTTTCAGCTTAAAAGTGGCAGAATGGAAGAAATTATTCTGCCCGATTCCCAATATTACCTTGAAGCTGAAGATATGGAGATCGGATCATCAAACAAAAAGTCTGGAAATATTATAGCTTTAAAGGAAGGTAATACAAGAATTGTACTTAGAGACAGGAATGTTGGTAAAGGTGATCCTTTGATGAAGTTGCCTGCTGCTAATTTCCACGTGGTCGAACCCAATTATTTAGTTCTAAATATTCTGCCCCACAAAAATTGGGCTGTTTTAGTTGGGGACTACCATGATATAGTGGCAGAATTATATTCAAGGTATGTTTCTGAGATTTGTTGAAAAAAAAATTGCAGTAAGTTTTATACAGGTTCCAGAAAAAGTCTGTTTTCAACCTATATTAACAAAAAAATACCATTAGTAAAAATTATTTCATGTTTTTTATTTAAGGTTATGGGAACTGAACTATGTGTACTTTTTTGCAGTGATGATCATAAGCTGTACATTGGAGAGTCCGTTCAGATTTATATGGATATTTCTCCTGAATTTGTTGTAACATCCCGTTCTCTCAACGGTAGCTGGCTCACAGGTTATGGAGTCAAATCAAGCATAGCCACTGTTCAGGCATCTTTGGATGGCGTACACAGCGAAAAAACTGGCGAAATCAAGTGTGAGAAACCGATAACTGCCAAAAGTGATCTTATAATATATCCTCGAATCACTATCACCCCATCTGAAGTGATATTACCATGGGACCCTGTAACTAGACCAAAGTGAGTTCTGTAATATATTAACACGTTCGCTACCAAGATCTTAAAATTTTGGATATCGAGTGACCACAAAAATTTTGGTGTTATTTTGAGATAAAATTACATTAATTGCACTGTAAACCGATTAGTAAATATCAGATGTAGAGACATGACTTTTGAAAGGACTTTTGATCCTGACTCATATATGAGACACTGATCTATTTATATGAATTTCTCGTTGATAGACCATTATAAGCCACTCCAAAAATAATAATTTTTCATTTTAATTTTTATTTCTGTTGAAATAAATAATAATTTAAAAACTAAAGAACACACTTTAATAGAAAACTAAACTAAAAAGTAGAAAATAATTTTAAATGAGTTTAAAATAAGAATACAACAAATTTATTTCATCGTAAAAAAGCGTGGGGTGCTTGATGTCAATTGTTGTTAATATTTCATGGACAGATATTGGTAAAAGTAGAATCATTATGAAAATATCTTAAAAAGCACCCCACGCTTTTTTACAATGAAATACATTTGTTGTTAATCACTGTATTCTTATTTCAAACTCATTTAAAATTATTTTCTACTTTTTAGTTTAGTTTTCTATTAAAGCGTGTTCTTTAGTTTTCAAACTATTATTTATTTTCAACTTTTTAGTTTTGTTTTCTATTAAAGCGTGTTTTTAAGTTTTTCAAACTATTATTATTTAATTTTTTTAACTATTATTATTAAATTTTTTTAACTATTATTTTTAAATTTTGAATAGAATCGGACCATAATCACAAAACTCGTCCGCCATTTTAGAGCCGCCATCTTGAAACCTTTAATTTTGACAAAATATTCCGACCCCAAAAACCCCCACATACCAATTTTGAATAGAATTGGACCATAATCACAAAACTCGTCTACCATTTTGGAGCTGCCATCTTGAATTTTTCAGTTTTTCTGTGAATTAAAAGACCCGCGATAAAAAATTGTGTTTTTGTGAATATCTAACAGAAAACAACTACTTCCCTGGCTAAAACTACACCGGATGTTGATAGTACTTCCCTGGCTAAAACCACGCTGGTTTTAACTGGGGAGTGGTTTTCTGTTAGATAATCACAAAAAATAACTTAATTTTCTTCGGTGCTTTTTCAATTCACAGAAAAATCTTTCTATTCAATATTCTATTGAGAATGTTTCCGTTTTCAACATGAATATCCCCAAGAGGTTATCTTGAATGATGGAAGATAGTGACTAAAGTTTATCTCACAGATGATTCCACATCTGGTTTTATGAACACCCTATAAAGAAACCATTTTGAGGTTAGCAGCCAATTCCTTTCAAAAAGGAACTGGTATTGGAAATAAGGGAAATCAGTCAATCAAAAATCCATTTTATTGTCCAAGATCACACAAATCGTGCACAAAATATAGACATCATAAAAATTTGGGTTTGATACCAATAGCCATATGAAATATTCAAATTGAGATATGAAAAAAAATAATAAACATTAAGAATTTTCTCAGATACGATATAGACTTGATTGCCAAAGGAGGAGATGGAAGGTTCCTCTGGTCAAGCAGCGACCATAGTGTCGGTGCAGTAAGCCAAACGGGTCACGTAAGTACCCACTCCAATGGTTTCTTCGAGGTATCTGCGGTTATGTTACGTAATCATCACAACCGCCAATCTGCCAAGTTCATCATACTCCCTCCCTCACGACTTGAAATTATCGAATTCGTCATGGAAGCGGAACTAGGCGATCAGGTATATTTACACATAGCTCTGTATGCGGAACAAGAGAGAAACGGTACTACCATCCAGTTGCCGTTTACCAAGTGTCAAGAGCTACCTTTTCATGTCAAGCAGTCGGATGCAAAGTTCAGGCAGAATAAGACGTCGGTGCTGCCTGCTGTAGGCGTATCTTGCGGGAACATTGCTATGACTGCGTTAGATGTTGGGACCAGTAAGGTGAGCTGCAGTGCATTTTCTACAATCAATTCCAATAATGATAAAAACTAAAAAAAACTAGATCCCAGAATCCTGAAGTACAGAACATTTGCATTTTGGCAGTTGTTTTATTGAAATAATTGACAACTAGTCAATTCTGAAACTTTAGAAATAATATATAAAAAAGATTGATGTGGGAATACATTGCTGGACATTTTTAATAATCAGGAAATTTACTTCTGACAGTAAGAATATTATTTGTCGTAAATAGGGGAATGAAATCAAGTTGAATATATCTAGCTGAATTTATAAGTAGTATAAGCTGAATTTATTTTGTAGGACCTCAGGGGTTATGTTGTTAATTTCTTCCGTTAACCTAACTTTTAAATCTGCAATATTGTGTGGTCTATTGAAATATACCTTTGATTTTAAATAACCCCATAAGAAGTAATCGAGAGGAGTCGAATGGGGGGGATCTAGGCGGCCATTCAATCGTTCTACGTCTTCCAATCCACCTATTGGGAAAAACTTCGTTCAAATAATCTATAACAATACGATTGTAAGTGGAGCTCCGTCTTGTTGGTATCAAATTAATCTATCTAACATCAGGAAAAAGTCTTTTTAATGTAGGCTGTAAAAAGTTCATCAGAAAATCTAGATAAACCTCACCATTAACTGTGCCTTCAAAAAAATAAGGGCCAATAATTTTGTTGTTAACACGTTGGTAGACAGAACGTCCATAGACGTCTAATTTCCATAGATACGATGTGGCAGGATGTCTATGGACGTTGTTTGAAGAATATAATCTTGTGACACAACGTTGGTAGACGTCGGCTTGCAGGTATAAATTATATATCAATTAAGTTGTACTGTCACCACACATACACAGAAATATACGTTACTGTCACATTATGTTGAAATTCCGCCCCCACCAAGAGGGGATGCAGGGGACGTAAGCTTGCGCAGCTGTAATCGATACAAACGTCCAGAGATGTCACGCTCTAACTACTGAATCATTGTTATTATTCAACTGTCATATTGTGTGCGACAAGATGTTTGTTTGAATGATAGTACCAGAGATATCTCCGTATAATAAAGGTAAGTCGCTTTCATGAATTTCTTCAGATCATTTATTGTTGATAGGGTGGTTCGATATATATTCAACTATATATGATTTCGGTGTGGAAATGCTGATTAGTGAATGCAAGATTTCTTTGTTGAAAAATCAGGAGCGTGCGTAGCTGACTTGCTCTAATTTATTTGGCCAGTTTTTGTTCTTCAACATTTTGTTCTGTTTTCCAGATGGATTCGTACGAAAAAGAGCAACAACGATTGCTGAATATTTATGAATCACTATCTTCAGATGAAGAAGTCCACGATCTATTCAGTGACACCGAAGGTCAATATGGATCAGACGAGGACTATGATCCTGCCAATGAAAAATCAGACGAGATGACTCAGAAGACATGGTCCATCAAAGTGCGGCGACTCCGCTAGAAGAAGAGATCGAATCAGAAAATGATGAGTTGGAGCATGAAGAACTCTTGGTGGATACAAAGGATGAATGAGAACAAACTAACTTAGATATTCCGGAATTTTCATTCGATAAAAATTCGGTGGGTCTGAAAATACCACTCAAAGATAATACTTCGCCAATTGACATGTTCCAGAATTTGTTTACAGACGAAATATTAGATCTTATAGTTTCATCTACAAACGAATATGGCAAATCCTTGTCTTTGACGAATAGACCCTTGACGAGACATAGCAGGCGACAAACATTCCGTGAGACGAACGCAGACGAAATGAGGCAGTTCCTAGGCCTTTGCTTACTGAATGGGCAAATAAGCTCACCAAGTTTGCGTAAAATGTTCACCTATTCGGATCCGTTGTATTTCCACCCCGTTTTCACTCATGTAATGTCAGGACGAAGGTTTGAGCAAATTTTGCGCTGCATAACTGTTTCTCCAGCAGGATCAAAAAACCTAGACAAAGTGAAGCCTCTGATGGATGCACAGATGAGAATATTCCAAAGTACTTATTCACCCGATGAAGAACTCTCTTTGGATGAATCCTTGTTACTTTTTCGCGGAAGACTCCATTTTAGACAATATATCAAAGGTAAAAAAGCGAAATACAGTATAAAGTTCTATGAACTAGCGACATCCGATGGCTACTTGCTCAATATGGAAATATATTCAGGCAAGAATCAAACTCAGGATATCACTTCATCAAAAACCGAACAAGTAGTTTTTCGTCTTATGCAGCCCTATCTTATGAAGGGGCATACACTATTTATGGACAATTACTATAACAGTGTGACCCTGTCAGAAAAGTTACTCAATTCCAGAACGCACAGTGTAGGAACATTGAGAAGCAATCGCAAAAGAAATCCCAAAGAAGTGACAGGAAAAAAACTAAAGAAAGGGGAACATTTCTGGGTAAGACTTCGAAAAGTTTATGTCTCAAAATGGAAAGACAGGAGAGACGTCCTTGTTATCACTACTAAAAACCATCCAGAATTGGTAGAAGTATCCAATCGTTATGGAAAAATCAAAATTAAACCTAAAGAAGTGGCGATATACAATGAACATATGTCAGGCATCGACAGAGCTGACCAGATGACCTCTTACTACTCTTCGCCACGAAAAACCATTCGGTGGTACAAGAAGGTTTTTTTCCATCTGCTGGATATAACAACTTGGAATGCTTTCTACCTGTATCGAAAATATTGTAAAAACAACGATAAACGTTATAGATATTTGACATTCCGAGAAGAAATAATCAAGAAACTCATTGGATTAGACCCAGAAATAAAAGCTGCATGTTTATCGGTACCAAAGCAAATACATGACAATCGCAGAACATTCACGCATCAGCTAGTTGAACTCCAACTACTCATGTCTCATCTGAGCATTGGCCTGAAAGAAATCCCTTACCCCCCAACAGTAAAAGAAAAACTTTATTCTTGAAATGCAGAGTATGCACCAAGAAGAATATCCGGAAGGAGACTAGCTATCGATGTAAAGGTTGCCCTAATAAACCGCCGCTATGCCCAGAATGCTTTCAAGAATGGCATGAAGAAAGAAACTAGCATGACGTAATAATTTGTACTTGTTTTTGTATGAGAATAATGTTTTAGTTTATGAAATATTTTCTGAAAATAGCTATTTTACTTCAAATCCAATTGACATCACGTTAGTGCCATACAACGTCTATAGACGTTATGTCAACTCACATCTGTAGAAATATATGTGATATGACACAACGTCAATAGTCGTCAAATTTTTTTTGCAAAAAATGCAAAAAAACTTTTTTTTTTCCATGAATTATTATTGGTGAATGAAAATCAGAATTTTCTATATGTCAATTTGAAAAATACACCTAGTGTCACAACACGTTATCTCACTGTCGACGCAGTGTCCATCAACGTGTTAATGATACCAGTCCAAACTTTCACTTTTTTAGGATATTGTGAGCCTCACACATCCAATGAGGATTTTCTCTGCTCCAATATCTATCTATTAACCGTTCCATTTAAATGAAAAGTAGCTTCATCGGAAAAAATAATTTTGTTTATGAACTGCAAATCTGCTTCCATTCTGTCCATCAGTTCACATAATTGTTGCCTTCTATCAGGATCATCCTCATTTAACTCCTGAACCAACTGAACTTTATAAGGATGGTATTTTTCTTTATGTAAAGCTCTCAATATCGATGATTTACTTACATCATTGTCGGCGGCAAGTTGTCACTTGTCATATGCGGATTTTCCTCAATCGCTAACAATGCATGTAACTTTTTTTCCTCATCCAATTTAACATTTTGACCTGGTTTTTGAATAGTTTTTACATGTCCAGTTTCACGAAATTTTATTTCTATTTTGCTAACTGTAGACTGTGAGACGTGTTGACCAGGGTATTTATTATTAAACATTTCACAAACTTCCTTTTGAGTTCTTGTTTTATTGCCGCATCCAATAATAATTAAAATGTCTATTCTTTGAGCTTCGGATAAATGTGCCATAGTTAAATCAAATACACACACAAATATTTTTCAATACATTGACGTGTGATATATATATATATATATATATATATATATATTTCCAGTATTTTCCGTTTATAAATATTTTTTCAATTTCAGCCTGATCTGAAGTTTGAGAAGTGTGCCATTCTTTTATTAAATAGTAAAAAATAATCTTATAAAAACGAAGATGTTTTTCTCTCGTTTGAATTCATGTATCCAACATATTAACATGAACTGCTGAAAAGTATCCCATAAGAAAACTTGCCGACATTATCGTACTCATTGCAGACTGACAAATTCTTTACCCGAGCTGTAAATTTCCCCAACAAGTGATATTTGAAAAAGTTTTTTTTTCCATATTTCTAGGTGACAGTTACTTACTTCCAAGACGGAAAAGCACTCGAAGACTCAGTCACAGTCAGCGCCTACAAAACATTGAGTCGATTGGAGCCCAAACAGGATATTGTCATTGCAGTGGGATCATCCATTAATTTAGTTTTTGTCGGCGGACCTAGACCCATCATGGGTCGCTTGAGTGACCATCATAGAATCGTAGTGAGCGAAGATGAAAGCATCTCCCAAGCACTGGACGTTACCCAATCCTACACATTACCCAGAGAAGACTACAGCGTAGTGCAGGTTCTCTGTAGAAAACTGGGAGAAACTGACGTGAAGCTTATGATTTCGAATACGCCACAGGTATCTAATTGCAAATCTCAAACTAGCAGTATAATGACACGGGTTACTTGTGGAAAACCGAGACGAATAACCTTGCAACCGGAGTTGAGGATATCCGATGCGGACGGGTGTCCCATGGACTTGACTTCTGGGAACGTTGTCGTGCAAAGTACGAAAAATATCGATATAGATGTCACCGTTTATGATGATTGCGGTAACAAATTTTTGAATATATCCAGTTTTAAACTGGATTGGAGGATAGATCCTTTTGGTAGCGGAAACCTACTGCATAAAGACGGCATTTTTCCCAGAAATATATCTGTAGGAGAGGTGCCTATCGGTAGTAAGTTCTTCCAGACCCTCGAACCCGCTTTGGACAAAGGCAGCCTGACCGTTAATGTCACAGTTCAAGGATACAACACGGCTATTTTGAAAAAAAACAGCATCAAAGCAGAATACCCAGTGTTTATAACAGAAGAAGATAAAGGTGGAGATCTATCACCGATCACCGCTTCTCTGTCCTTATACCTTGTGGATGATACGCACATTTCACCAAATCTAGTGACCATCTTCAACCATCCCGGGAACAAGAAAACAGTTACCGTTAAGCAAGGTTCAGGGTATTTCGAATTGGCATTGAGTTCGGACGAGATTGCTGTGATCAAATATTTAGAAACGACTAGAGAAATTGAAATCACCCCTTCGAAGTCGGGAGAACTCACAGTACAGATCATTGACCTGTGTTTGGTTTCAAGACCTGCGACTCTGATTGTTAACGTCGTGTCCGTTGGTATTATACGAGTTGAAATGCCTGACAAAGTGGAAATCGGGAAGTGCATACGGGCCATCGTGAGACTATATGATGATAATGATAATTTGATGGATAGTCTGGAGCCCGGCATGATCGATCTGCAACCACAGTTTGAGAAAAAAATTGCAAATATACAGTTAGGTGAGAGGAACGAAGCCAACCCTTGGGGAGCTGGAGAAGTACACTTTGTCGTCACAGGTAAGAGCTAATGTAACGAATTATTCAGGGTAGACCGTAACCGCAATGTTTTTTATACAATTTCACAAACAGTTGCCATGTGAAGTAAAATCTCAGAGTCCAGAAAGATGTTGTCTATACAGTTATTTCGTCTAGTTGGTTGATATATTGTTTGCTTTAAATTTGCGCCATTTAGGATATCTTGCAATTTAGAAGAATCTACATTGCAAAGGTTGATGTTAAAGTCATCTGCTAAAATTACTTGCTTTGCTGTACCTAGCTGATTCAAGACTGCATCCAAGGAAGCCAAGAAAGTGTCCAGAGGTCCAGATGGGCTACGATACAAAGCTAAAATATTAATGTTAAAATCTTTTAAATAAACACAACAGTACTCGATACATTTTTCCACATTTAAGTTAAATCCAAAATTTATAGTGCTAAAACTAATGGAATCTTTAATAAAAATACAAGTTCCTCCCCCAGTGGTCTGTAGTCTAGCTGAGAAGGCAGCCAGCCTGTACTCTTGAAGTTGGGTGGTTGTTATTTCGCTTTCAGACATCCAGTGTTCTTTCAAGCAGATTATGTCTATTTGCTTGTCTGCGATAAATGCTTCAAGCTTGTCAATTTTATTCCTTAGAGAACGGACATGTGCATGAAGGACTTTTATGTTTCCCTCAAATTCTTTCCCATGGTGCGTTGGTGTTGGGACTTTGGCATTACCCTCCCTCGGTTCTGTACTCACAGAAAATGGTTCACTGTTACGCCAGGAGGCCATAAGTCTGAACAAAAAAAATTATAGTTTAAAAAAGCTAAAAAACACGCTATTTATAAAAAACCGAATTAAAAAATAAATAAATAATAGTTAAAAAAAACTAAAAAACACGCTTTTATAGAAAACCAACCTAAAAAAATAGAAAATAAATTTTAATAAATTTGAATTAAGAATAGTGTAAAAAAATTGAATAAATATAAATTAATAATGAAGTAAAAAAAAAAAAAATTTTTTTTTTTTTTTTTTTATTAAATTTTAATAATAATAAAAAAATTATTAATTTAAATTTTTTTTTTATAAAAGCGTGTTTTTTAGTTTTTTTAAACTATTATTTATTTATTTTTTAGTTCGTTTTTTTATAAAAAGCGTGTTTTTTAGTTTTATTAAACTATTATTTATTTTCTACTTTTTAGTTTGATTTATTTATAAAAGCGTGTTTTTTAATTTTTTTAAACTATTATTTGTTCTAATCTACTATTAATTCCGTAATTACTATTAGTAACTGTAATTATTTTCCAAATCATTAATGTATACAGCTGTATTAATAGTCAAATCTCGATTTTAGAAGTCATTCAAAGATTTCAACGTTGTCAATATATACAGTGAGCCACCTTCTTGAATTTTTCAATTTTCACGAAAGAATCCATAATATTTGACTCCAAAAACCCCACATACCAATTTTGACTAAATCCACAAAACTCGTCCACCATTTTGGAGCCGCCATCTTGAATTTTTCAATTTTCACGAAAGAATCATAATATTCGACTCCAAAAACCCCCACATACCAATTTTGAATAGAATCCGACCATAATCACAAAACTCGGTCCGCCATTTTAGAGCCGCCATATTTAATTTTGACAAAATAAATAATAGTTTAAAAAAACAAAAGAAACACTGTTTTTATAAAAAACCGAACTAAAAAATAAATAAATAATAGTTTTAAAAAAACTAAAAAACACGCTTTTATAGAAAACCAAACTAAAAAAATAGAAAATAAATTTTAATAAATTTGAATTCAGAATAGTGTAAAAAAATTTAATAAATATAAATTAATAATAATGTAAATAAGAAAAAAAAATATTTTATTTAAAAAAAGCGTGGGGTGCTTAATCTGAATCTTAAAAAGCACCCACGCTTTTTTTTATAATAAAATAAACTTTTTTCTTATTTACATTATTAATTAAACTATTATTTATTTATTTTTGTTTGGTTTTTTATAAAAAGCGTGTTTTTTAGTTTTTTTAAACTATTATTTATTTTCTACTTTTTAGTTTGGTTTATTTATAAAAGCGTGTTTTTTTAATTTTTTTAAACTATTATTTGTTCTAATCTACTATTAATTCCGTGATAACTATTAGTAACTGTAATTATTTTCCAAATCATTGATGTGTTGAGATATATTAATAGTCAAATCTCGATTTTAGAAGTCATTCAAAGATTTCAACATTGTCAATATATACAGTGAGCCGCCATCTTGAATTTTTCAATTTTCACGAAAGAATCATAATATTTGACTCCAAAAACCCCCACATACCAATTTTGAATAGAATCACAAAACTCTGCACCATTTTGGAGCAGCCATCTTGAATTTTTCAATTTTCACGAAAGAATCATAATATTCGACTCCAAAAACCCCCACATACCAATTTTGAATAGAATCGGACCATAATCACAAAACTCGTCCACCATTTTGGAGCCGCCATCTTGAATTTTTCAATTTTGACAAAAGAATCATAATCTCCGACTACGATAACCCTCAGATACCAATTTTGAAGCGAATCGGACCATAATCACAAAACTCGTCCGCCATATTGGAGCCGCCATTTTGTTTTTTTTCACACAAAAATTTCTGCCAAATTTCAAATCATTCGGACGTCTGGAAGTGGGTGAAAATCAAATCCAAAGGAGTAGGTTACAAACAAACATACAAGTGAAGCTAATATAAAGCGTGTAATATCTTGGACATTCATTCATTGGTACTGCCAGTTTAAAAGAACTACCCCACTTATTATTTTTGTATTGCACCCCCAAAATTATTAAATTTATTCATGGTATCTCAAAAAAATTGGACTGCCAGACTTTACGCCTTTTGAATGTTGGTAAAATATATTGTTTCAGGGGTGGAAGTTGGCGATACCAAACTCCTTTTCTCTGTAGTTAGTGGCGATGAAGAGGTGACTAGTGCTCCTCTAGAGTTGCAAGTTTTCGAACCTCTCAGGCTGTCTCCGAGAAATGGTTCCATCCTCATTGGTGCGAATATACAGTTGGCCATCAAGGGTGGACCCTCTCCCAACGTGGAAATGATTTTCACAGCCTCGTCTACGAAGATAGCAGGTAAGGTTAATAATAATAATAATAATAATAATACTTTATTCAATATATACTTTATGGTATTCATGAAGAAATCATGGGGTCAAAGCAATACAATGTAAGGATAAAATTACAATAAAAATCAGTATAAACATATAAGGTAAAAAAATAAAACATTTTAAATGAGTAGCGACAATTAATTACAAAACATTTAAGTATAATATATCACTAAAATATTGTGTCAATGAATCATGGTCACAAAGGATAAAGTTACAATAAAATTAGTATAAACGTCTAAGGTAAAAAATTCAAACGAATAGAGACAATTAATTACAAAAGATTTGGGTATATAACACTAAATTATTGAGTCAATAAAAAACTCATCCAAACTATAATAGGTTCTTTCCATTAATTTATATTTTAGCTCTTTTCTGAATTTAGTTGGTGGTTCAATTTTTTTTAAGTCATTGGGAAGATGATTGTAGATTTTGCAACCATTGTAAATAAATGAGTCTTTAATGAGACTTGAGGTGGGTAGCAGAAGTTTTACATCTCTGTTTTGTCGAGTGTTGTGTGTAGAGGAGTGAGAGCCAAACTTAGTTTTATGTTTTTTTATTATTGATGCTGTTTCCAAGATATACAGGGCAATTACTGTTAATATTTTATGGGATTTGAACAACTCTTTGCAAGAATCTCGAGGTTTAGCTTTGCACAAGTATCTTAAGGCTCGTTTCTGTAGGATGAGTACACTGTTCAATAAGTAGTTGTTGCAACTTCCCCAAAATGCAATGCCGTAGCGGATATGTGATTCGACGAGGGAGTGATAAACCATCTTTGCAGCTGAGAAATTTAATTCTTGTGAAGTAAGCTTCACTGCATAACACCCAGAAAAGAGTTTTTTTCTCAGTGCGATCACATGATCAACAAATTTTAATTTACTATCTATGTGAAGACCCAAATATTTTGTGTTGTTTTTATTTTCAATGATTCCTGATTCTAGGTCTGTCATCAAGCTCACATTTAAACGTAAGCAGATTTGTTTTATTGATGTTGAATGATAGTTTATTGGAGTCACACCAGTTTGTTACCTTAGTTAAATCTTCGTTGACTGCTTTGTTTAATTCGTCAGTCTTTTTGTTGTACCATGTAATAGCAGTGTCATCAGCAAATAATGTGAACTTACCTGAGATATTGATGTTAGTTATATCATTAATATATAGTAAAATAGAACTGGTCCAAGGACTGAGCCCTGAGGAACCCCAAATTGTATCTGTTCCAATGAAGAATGTACATTAGTCTTGACAATTTGCTCTCTACCGTGTAAATATGATTCTATCCATTTGTAAGACAGACCCCTGAAACCATAGTACTGAATCTTTTGCAGCAATATTCCGTGATCAACGCAGTCAAAGGCTTTCGACAGGTCACAGAACACTGTTGCCACAGCCTCACCATCGTTGATTACAGTATATATATTGAATAAGAGATCGAAGATAGCATCATTTGAGTTTTTATTGGATTGAAATCCAAACTGGGTATCACTTAAAATTTTATGTTTAGAGAGAAAACTCAATATTCTCATTTTTACCAATTTTTCTATTAATTTCGCTAAAGTTGGAATTAGTGCTATCGGTCGATAATTAGAGGGATTATCAGTATCACCACCCTTGTGCAGTGGAATAATAATGGAAGTTTTAAGTTGGTCAGGAAATATCCCTGTTTGAAATGATTGGTTTATTAATTGTACTAAAACTGCCAGTGCTTCATTTGGTAGATTTTCTATTATACGTATCGATATGCCGTCAATTCCAGAGGATTTTTTAGTTTTAATTTCAGAAATAACTAGTTTCAATTCATAAAGGTCAGTATATAAGTACAAATAAGTCAGTATCATGAAGTACAAATGAATCATTTTCTTTTATTTTTATCTTTATAATAGGAATTTCATGTCTTCTGGAATTTTTCCCTCTGAGGTTGTTAACTATTTCCCAGGTTTCTTTTGTTTGATTCTGTGCTTTGTTAATTTTATCTTTATAATAGTTTTCTTTAGCTAGTATAATTAACCTTCTATAAATAGAACGGTAATTCCTGAAATAATCATGGAAGTAAAGGTTGTCGGTAAATTTTCTTATAGAATGCAAACAGCGTAGGTTTCTTGATGATATTATTAATCCTTTTGTGAGCCAATGCTTTTTTTGTTTTGTTTTTAGTTTACATATAGGAAAAGCATAATTGAAAACATCTAATAGACTGTTATAAAAATCAGAAAATTGAACATTTGGAGATAGAAGACTGATATTTTCCCAATTTATATTAGAACATTTTTGGAAGAACCTATCATAGTTTTTCTTACTGTATATTCTACCAAATCTACAGTCTTTTTTATTCTGATCATATATAATTTTTAAGCTGCAAAGTACCGCCTCATGATCTGAAAGTCTGGCAGGAACTACTTCACTATTTGCCACTGCGGTACAATATGTACATATGGTATGTCAATAATTAGTTATAAATATAAAATATAATGATAACAGGATAAAAACGAATAAAATAGGTAGATGAGGGTCGTACTTAGCAATATAAGTGTATATATAAAAGTCGTGCATATAAACTGCAAATTAAAAACATATGGAAAAAGCGTCATAGATAAGTATAAATACACTTTGAACAATATAAAAAAATTGACAAAAATAAAAAATACGTGCTCAACGGAAATCATCATCCAGGAATTCATCACAACTATAGTAGCATTTCTGCAGCAGCAGCTGCTTCACTCTGCCATGAAATACTTTATCAGAGGTAATTTGCTTGATCTCTTCAGGTAATTTATTATACAGAATTATTGCATTATATAAAGGGGATTTTTTATATTTTGTTGTCTTGTGATTTGGAATACGCAAAAGATCACCATGACGGGTATTGTAACTGTGCGCCGTTGCATTTGTTTCTATTTCTTGGATGTTTGATCTAGCAAAACCTATACTTTTAAGAATATATATGGAGGGAGCCGATAGTAATTTTTCCCTAATGAAAACTGGTTTACAGCTGTCTCTGTGTTCCATGCTGAAAATTAATCTAACAATGCGCTTTTGTGCTACGAATACTCTGTTTATTTCACTACTGCAACCCCATGCTATGATATTGAGCGACATATGTGAATATGCCATTGCAAAGTAGATTTCAAGTAGACCTGCTGTGTTCATGCATGATTTCATATGCCTTAAAGCAAAGAAAGCCTTGTTTAGCTTGTTGCAGACATCTTTTATTTGCAGATCCCATGATAGGCTTTCATCTAAATAAGTTCCTAACAATTTTACCTCACTGCTACTCCTGATTTCGTCAATAACCTGTAGGTCATCTGGAACATTTTTTTTTCTATTATAGAAATTTTCAGTTACTGTTTTAGTGGAGTTTAGAATTAGTCTGTTTCGCTGACACCAGGAGCTAAAACCGTCGGTTCTGTTGGTGAATTTGTTGACTGATTTTAATTATGTTGAATTCTGGCAGGTGTTTCCGAAAAGGGATTGATAACGGGTAGAGCATTGGGATTGACTAAAATAACAGGTCGAGCGATTGGAATTCACCCTTCTACTGGACAGAAGGTTCTGTACTCGGAGGTAAGTTTTTACAAATTAATAATTAAAGTAAATAAAAAACACTTCACTATATGGCTTTACGAAACCAAAACACTTGTTTCGCTATACAATAGATAAAATGTAATTATACATTTTTTCAAGGATACTGTGGAAATTCAAGTTGTCGAACTGCAAGCCCTGAAAATTGCCTCTCCCTTATCCAGATTCAAAGTTGGGGCTGTCGTGCCGTTTTGGGCAATTGCCGTACCTGACATTTCCCCCTTGGTTCTGGGCAGTGTCCAAGATCCCCCCATATCGTTCAAATGGACTGTGGATGACAAACTACTTGTAGAACTCTATGGAGCTTTCCATCCTGTTGGCATATTCAAAAAAAGAACCGACAGAGTGGCTATAAAAGTCACTGGTCTTGTACCGGGGACTACTAGGTTGTTTCTCAATGCTTCGGTGCCGGGACGAACTGTGAACATTCACAATATGGAAACAATTATGTTAGCGGCATGGATAGATATCGAGGTTATTCAAGATTTCACTTTGGTTTATCCCAAAAATATATTGGGAAATTCTCTGCTCATGGGACCCTTTTCAGAAGTTCAGGTAGAGACGAATTTCGATAGTACTTCAGCCAAAGTAACATATTCGTAAGTATTGATTTGTGTATATCACTTTTTTTTTATTGATTGAGTGTAGATTCTGTTTTATGCAAGGTTGATATTAAATTTACAAGTCAACAAATGTTTACAATGGTATTATATACAGAGTGACCCAGGGGTGCGTGCAAGCTCCATAACTTTTTTTAGATAGATAGATCTTTATTTAATTAGGAACCCTAATATACATATAAGAAGGCATATTACAATGTATAGACTTGCAAATATAATACAGACATATGGAATGGAATGCTTACTATAATATCATTGAATAAACAATTGTAACATATTAAAATTAAATATAGAAAAGGAAAACCATGTATATAAATATAATATAGTATTAGAATCGCAATAAATTAAAGAGAGCGTGTTTTTTAGTTTTTTTAAACTATTTATTTTCAACTTTTTAGTTTAGTTTTCTATTAACGCTTGTTTTTAGTTTTTCAAACTATTATTATTATTAGTAAATTTTTTTAACTATTATTCTCCAATATTGAATAGAATCGGACCATAATCACAAAACTGGCGGCTATTTTGGAGCCGCCATTTTAAATCCCTCAATTTTGACAAAATAATCATAATCTCCGACCTCAAAAACCCCCACATACCAATTTTTATTATAGAATCAGACCATAATCATAAAACTCGGCCGCCATCTTGAATTTTTCAATTTTTACAAAAGAATCATAATATTCGACCCCAAAAACCCCCACATACCAATTTTGAATAGAATCAGACCATAATCACAAAACTCGGCCGCCATCTTGAATTTTTCAATTTTTACAAAAGAATCATAATATTCGACCCCAAAAACCCCCACATACCAATTTTGAATAGAATCGGACCATAATCACAAAACTCGTCCACCATTTTGGAGCCGCCATATTGAATTTTTCAATTTTGACAAAAGAATCATAATCTCCGACCACGAAAACCCTCAGATACCAATTTTGAAGCGAATCGGACCATAATCACAAAACTCGTACGCCATATTGGAGCCGCCATTTTGTTTTTTTTTCACACAAAAATTTCTTAATGCATTGTCACGGGAATTATGTACACCTACCAAATTTCAAATCATTCGAACGTCTGGAAGTGGGTCAAAATCGCGCCCAAAGGAGTCGGTTACAAACAAACAAACATACAAGTGAAGCTAATATAAAGCGTGTAAAAAAAATCCAACGATCATACTAAAAGAAGAATATATATATGTACAAAAACGAGTAGGTTCAGCTAGGTTAACAAATTCACAAGTGATATATAATTAATTTGTAAAAAAGTCCATCTTATCTCAAAGTGGAGTGGAATGGAATATTCCAAGAAAACTCGTAATCATACCCCACAATGTTTATTTATTACCCTCTTAAATAGGGATGGTACATGTTTCGGACCTATAAAGGTCCATCATCAGCCAAAAACGAAGACAAAAATTCTGAAAAGGGGTTACATCAATGTATGGATTCAATATAAAAATAATAATTTACTCACATAAGATATGAACATGGAAAAAATGTAATGAGCCTTGCTCGCTCTCTTGAACTGATCCTGTTTTTTATATCATCTGCAGTTGTTGTACGATCCCTCAAAACCCTTTCCTTCACGTACCCCCAAGGGAAGAAATATATAGGAGTAAGATCTAAAGATCGTGTGGGCCAAGTAATAGTACCTCCTTTGCCTATCCAACAATTAGGTTAGGATTGATCTAAAAATTCTTGCACAACCCTATGGTTATGCATTTTATTAAAAATCTCCTCGAAATCTTTTGAGAGTGGAATTGTTCTAGAAAAAATGAAAACGGACAAAGTTACTGCTGTGTTCAAAATTGGCAGAAAATGTGATTTAAATAATTATTGTCCAATATCCATTTTGCCTACATTATCCAAAATCATTGAAAATATTATTAATATTCGACTTTTTGATTTTTTGGATAAAATGTTTTATTACATGATGGTCAGTATAGTTTTTGTCAATGCAGAAATACAGAAGCAGCGATTATAGATACAGTTACAAATATCCAACTCAAAATTGATTAAAACAAAAAATGTTATCTAATATCTCTGGATTTGCGAAAGGCTTTCGATATACCTTGACAAATTATATAATATTGGAATAAGAGAAAAACTCCGCATTTGGTTTCAAAATTATTTGTGTAATCGAAAACAATTTGTATGCCTCGATGATAAAAAGAGTTCAGTGAAGGAAACGTGGAGTTCCCCAAGGTCCAGTTTAATTTTTTATTTAGTTACATAAATTCTATGCCTAAATTGAATCTCGCTGGTGAAATCAAATTATTCGCAGTTGATACAAATCTGATTTATTTTGCTGAAAATTTCACTGAGATTCAAACCTCCATAAAAAATTACTTGCACCTAATATCATTTTGGCTCCAACAACATCAATTATTCTTAAATTATAAAAAAATCGTCCTATATGTATATTTGCAATTGAAACCCAAATTTTGTTGGTATTCCTTTGACTTTTGAACAAGAAATTATTAATTACAAACCTGTCACAAAACTTTCAGGATTACATATAGATGATAAATTATCATGGGATAAACAATTGAAAAGTTAATCCATTCATAGGATTATTATTCAAAATAAGGGATTATATCCCTTGTAAATATCTTCCAAACATTTACCATTGTTTAATTAATACAAATTTACAATATTTTGTGCCCATGGGGTACAGCAAATAATTCAGTAATTAGTCCATTAAAAAAATTACAAAATAAGACAATCAATTGTATAAATCATTAATATCTAAAAGATTATTGGGTTTATATACATTTTTGGTAGGTTCCGAATGATTCAGTCTGAAAATATTGAATCATTTGGAACCTACCAAAAATTTATATAAACCCAATAATCTTTTAGATATTAATGATTTATATAAATTCAAAACATTTAAATTTGTTCATTTTGTAAGAAACTATACAATTTTCCAATTAAAATTTTTTGGAAGTCAATGATGTACATCAACATGATTTTGACAACTCCATTCCCTGCGGTCTTTGAACATGAGAACAAGCTTTGGCCAAAAATCAATTCTACATAGAAGAAGAAGAAATATATTTATTCATCTGTTAAAGTAGTAATACAAAATATGTTGTAACAAGTGTTAATACACAGATGTATCTATTTTATTAGTGCGAATTTACAGGATCCAATAAATTGGTCAATTTTGTGACCTTGAATTTTATTGATAGGTGTAAACAGAAAATTGTCCTCAATTTGAACTTGACCAATAAATTGATGAGTTTAGAATCGGTTCTAATTTTTCATTAATTTTTAGTGACAATTTGCAGTAACTTTCGGCCATGAATTGGATGCCTGCTAGAACAGAGATTTTCAGGTTATATGTTATTATTTACGTGATTTCACATACCCTACCCTAACCGTGAGAAAAATGATAGTGCGAAAAAAATATATAATTTATGTTGCATTGCATTCGCAGCAATGTGCATTGCTGTATATAAAAGACAGAGATGTAGAAGAGGGTGGATTAGATCTTGGATTGAGAAAAGAGGGAAAGGAAACTTGACATTAGTTCACGAAAAATTCATGAGTGCAGATCCTTATCAATTCAAAAGATATTTAAGAATGGTTCAGAGTCAATTCAATAAGCTATTGAATAATATTCTGAACTTTTACTATAGTTGAACCATTTCTTGTCAGTATGTTGGTATTCCTGAGTAAAAACTGTTGCCAAAATTGACCAATAAATTGTCAGGTGTAAATATAACCCATATTGGTCAATTTTATTGTTCAATTTTATTGGATCGTGTAAATTCACACTTAGACTAGTCATACAGATCAAAGATCACCTGACAATCATACATTTACATTTGTAGTATACCTAATTTAGATTAACAGTCAACAACACATTTTTCAACTCTGCAGAAACTCTTCTACAGAATAAAATGCCCTTATCAAGAATTTATATAAAATGGATTTAACGCATTTAAAGTTATTGAAATTTATTTCCTTACCCAGTAGGTTTTTAATAATAATAATCTTTTTTAGCATCAGCTCTCAAGTATAAATAGTATAAATGAAATAGTAGTAGTATAGAATGTATAAATGAAATAGTATAATATAAGTAAAATAGCATAAATAAAGTACAGAACACACATTAAATTCAATACACGAACAAGTTAAATTAGCAGTATAAAATCGAAATAATACAAGAAGAGATATTACAATGATGGGTTATACCTTGTATATATTTTACACACTGGCTTTTTAATTCTCTAAATGATGAGTATTCTTTCAATTCTCTTGGTAATGAGTTGTAAAGCTGTAAGCCTTTGATGAACACTGTGTTTGTAGCAGCATGAGCAATATTAATATAGAAATCATTCGAAGCATGTGATCTGGTATTGTGATTATGTATTTCTTGAAGATAAGTTATTTCTTCAGTTAGGTAGGTTGGTAAGCATCCTCACTTCAGTTTATACATAAACTTGAGTATATTATAAGCAGCTCTCTTTCGAACATTCAATAATTTCAAGGATTCCAACATGTAAGCTATTGATGTTCGTTTTCTAAATAATAGAATGGCTCTCATAGCACGATTTTTTATTTTTTGTAATGTATCAATTTGTTCATTATTTATCATTTTAAAGTGGTTATAAAATGTGATGCCTTTATACATATAGGAATTTTTGCCAATGGTTAGCCTTGAGAATTGTTGACATAAGTTTTCTGCTCCTCGATAATTGTAATTATGATGAGAGCTGTTTTTAGGTAACTCCTGTAGTTGTTTTTTCACATAATGGTGTTAATGTATATAACTCCCTTCCCCAAAATCTCAAAGACATCAAAGAACATCATAAACATATTTAAAAAACATTTAAAAAATATTTTCTCAAATGCATAAATATTGTTTCAAATAAATACATATTTTCGCAATTGAATGATTTTTTTTAGCTTAGTTTAGATTAGTTTATAAATTTAATTTTTATTTGTTTTTGACTATTCCTATCATAAACTGTAATAATAATGATGATGATGGTTCTCAAAGATTGAATTCAACGCTCAAAGTAGACAACCGAGAAATCCAGAATTTTTCAAAATAATAATAATAATAGTTTATTTGTTCAATTTAAAAGCACATATATAATACAATACACATAGCACAATAATAAAAGAGAAGGTAAAAACCCAGTGTGGCAAATTGCATAGCATAGATTGAACATACAGATTTTATAATTCCTAAAATTGACACAATTCTGAACTATTAAAATATTCCTCCAATGCATAACAGTTTCTCGATAGTAGTAGTGCTTTCACTTGTTCTTTAAAAATAAAGAGGTTATACCCTTAAAAAAACAACGCTGCTCAAAATTAACTACTATGCAGGATGCTTAGAACATTCAATAGCATTTGTAATGACATTAAATATTTTGAACTCATGTGAATTGTTAAAAATTTAAAATTAAGAGGTTTTACATTGACCATCTGTAAGTGAACTATAGACTCACTGATTTCACACTTATTGTATAAGTAACTGAATTTACTGTTACCTTTTCCTCAAGTTATTTACTATTTACCCACCAAACTGATTTATTTAAGTAGAAGGTTCTGTTTTTGGATTGTTCAATCTGTTTGTAATTCTTGTATTGGTAAATAAATAATTTGGACATATGAATATCTCTATTTTCAACAATATACTGCTGATAGTATTCTGGAGCCAGATTCTCTACTATTTCAAATACAAAAACCATAACAAAGTAATATAGTCCGTTTTCCACCAGAGACCGCTGAAGAGAGTTTAACATAATTTTTTTATCAAAGTACGGTAATTAGTTTTCAAGATTATTCTCCTTCCCCAATTTTGCAGCTTTTGAAGATTAACTGAGCAACTTTTCAAAATTATTAGCAAGGTTAGTATTTTACACTACAAGTTATCAAAATCGGACGTTTGAATTGGTTTGTATGAAAATTATGCATAAGAGTTTCTATTTACATTTTAAAGTTGAAAGGAAAACTGTTCTAGATTAAACTATTAACCATGAGTATTTGAAGAAACAAGGTCTAAACAAATTTTCATCTCTAGAAATGGCATGAGAAAAACGGAACGTGGATGGATATTTCAAACATAAAACCCAATAGCTTGAAAACCGTGGGACTTTTAATGATCTAAAATTCATGATATAGTAGGACATGATTTGAGTATAGGCAGTTACAGGGTTATGCGTTGATTCCTGTGTATGTGTAATAGTTATCTATCGGTTCGGGATTTTGTTTTTTGGATTGATTATAAATGGGTTCTTGAATTGTCTCAATAGTATCTCAGGCCTTTTATGTGATTTATATTATTTCTAAAATATGTGTGCTCACAAGTTTTCAGGTTATAGGATTTATAGAACTATTAATTTAAAATATTTAACAATATTTTATATTTAATTATCCTTCCAGATTACCAGGAAATGAAGTACCCTCGACTGAACTCCTTGCTGATAAATCAGTCGCTTCAGACGCCATAATCACCGTTACACCAACTGGCAAGCTACAGTCTTACGGTACCCTCGGTCACGCTCTCCTCATGGTCACCACCACGGATGATCTAGGCCTCAAGCAGCAACTGTCCATAGTGTCGAAGTAAAAACCATACACTACATGAATCTCAACATACTCGCAAACTGGCAAATCAGCTCTGATAGTCCCTTTACGACGGTGCCGTTGGGAACCGAGTTCCAAGTAAAGCCACATTCCATGACAATATAGGGAATACATTCCATGGCGGGCCAAAACGTTTGAAGGTTAGGACTAACAGGTTCGATTTGGTAAAGGTGGTCGAAAGTACTGAGGATGCGTCTGTTTGGGTCTATACTAAGAAGGAAGGGTTGACGGTGTTGAAAGGTTGGGCTGAAGGTGAGTACAGGATTTTCTATTTAGACCAGGGATATATTTTTTCCAGCAGAGCTGATAAGACTGTTATGGTTTTGCCATCAAGTTTGTTACAATATATGTATAATGTACATGCACAACAATTAATGCATCCATTAAAAAAAATAGAAAATGCATGTGAAGGGTACCGGGCAAAAACGAACATAGTCCATCAAAACGGATTTCAAGAAAATCAAAAATACAAATTTACTTACTTATTAGAACGTTGCATTTAAAGAAAAAAGTCGCAAAAATAATTTTTGGAGAAAAACATGTTTATTACAAAAGATAAATAATGTTTTTTTTCAAAAACAAGGACATAACAATAAAAAAATAATTGTTTAACCCTGGACTCATGCCACTTTTCCCCTGATTTAGACCTCTGGTGGGGGGTCATCGACATATTCATCATCGCTTTCTTCGGGAATTTTTATTGTTGGTAAATCCATTTTTCGCATTTTATTATTTTAGTCCATTCTCCATATGTTACCACAGAAATATTGCAGGCATCCAGAAAACGGCTGACTACATCAAAATCAATGTAAAACAATCGATGCGACCTCTGCTGAGTCAACTGACGAGCGGCGACGTAATTTGTTTGTGGACGCCAGTAGTCAATGAATACAACTCTCCCGGAACCTGGAGAAGCAGTGACACTACCCTCATGCAGATCAATCCCGCTCTGGATATCGGATTTGTTGGCAACAAAGAAGGGGTTGTCATTTTGACACATTCTCTGCTTGAGTCTGCTCCGGTCCAAGTCAAGATAGATACGGTGACGGAGATTGAATTCCTGGAAGATCCCAACTTGATACTGACTAACGGTGTTGAGAATAGTGTTGTAAGGGTTATTCTGGTCTTGCAAAGCCCTGCGACTGTTGGCCTGAAGACTAATAATTTGGTAAGTCCTTTTTGTGCCTTTTATACATATTTCAGATTTTTTATACTTCACTCTTTACATTCTATTCTATGCCATTTTTTATTAAAGCATAGTGGTTAAAAAATAAAAAAAAATCTTGAAAACATTTTTTTTTACAAATTCAGCTATATTTTGGGAACCACTGTCCACCTCACCTAACTTAACCTGCTGCTCACCGTAAGAAAACACTGGCAATTGACAAATGCAATAAACATTAAAATGTATGGAATTTTGAACTGATTGTTTGAGAAATGTTAAAAGATAGTATGAAAATCCTTATTAGGATTCGTTGCAGGCTGCCGGCGATACGTATTCTAACTGTACCTTTGCAGTAACCTTAATTTTACACTAATGAAAACAAACAATCCTCGTTTCATCCAAACTGGTAGATGAACTCAGAACACATAAAATCAACATACTTTAAAGCCCTTAACAAACCACAAAAAATCATTTGTAAGGTATTGTAACACAGTTTTTTTTAAGTAAACAATATTGACAGGGCATGTTGACATGTGACTTGACTAAGCAGCGTTGCCAGGTAGGAAAAGTATTTTCAAGATTTTCGCGCAAGCCTTTAGTGTTGAATTTGAAAGCTATCTACGAACGACATGACATTTGTCAGATTCAATTACTGTTTTCTGATTGGCTGGTGCATGAAAGATCTTACTCAGCAACCAATCAGAAAACAGTACGCCATGTGCATGAGAAGTTATTTGAACATTCTTGTCTTTCATGCTAAATAGCCGCTAGAGTAGATCATTAGGCAGGTTGTGAATCATTGATAAAATACCTTATTTTGAAGTTATAATTGAATATCATGGTCAAAAACCGTAATTATATTATCAAAATCAAATTGAATAACGATTATTAAAATATCCTAATATCCATGTCAAAATTTCAACACAAAAGGATACTTCAATAACAGATTATCGTATAATAAACACATCCATTAAAAAATCAGAAATCCCTTTAAAAATTACAAAAAATACGAAATCCTTAGAATTGATTACCCCAAATTCAGACAAATACTCTCTGATAATTTAAAAAGAACCCAACGTGGAGAATTTCAGGAATCAATGAATATCCATATTTATTTACAGCCTCTTGTAAAGTTGATGTGAATAAATATATTATTATTATTATTATTTTAGAAGCTAAAGATCTATCTTCTACAAAAATATATATGAGAAACTTAAAAATAATTATTGGATTACTGATTCATTCATTCGTGAAATAAAAGTTAGAAATAAAAAATTCGAAATACATAAACATAATTTAGAAAATGAAGAATTATTCACTGAATATAAAATTCAGAGAAATAAAATTAATGCCATTATTAAAAGAACTAAACAGAATATAACAATAAACCAAAAAAATTGGAATAATAAATTCTTGTATAAAAAATAAATAAAAATTTACCAAAAAAAATACATATTGAATCTTCTTAAAGGCCAAATTAACAATAATAAAGTAATAAAAAAGAAGAGAAAATGAATTCACACTTTTCAATCATTGGTGAAAATACAGCAAAAGAATTAAGATTAGTAACAATGTTGAATTATTGTTATGTGGTGGTATAGTATCATTAGGTATATTTAAAAAAATCCTAAAAAAACATGCCTGATCCAGAAGGTTTGATTAAACGAGATATTGTAGAATTAAAAAATATTTTGGCAGAACCATTAACCAAATTAATCAATAAATCTTTCATAACAGGAATGTTTCCCAATGAATTGAAACATGCATCAATAAGAGCAATATATAAAGGGTGGAGATGCCAAAAATACAATCAATTACAGGCCCATAGCAATAATCAAAATAATAGAAAAAAAATATTTAAAAAAAATTAAATTTCATAAATAAAAAATATGGATTTGATTGAAATCTGTTTGGTTTTCAAGAAAACAATGGAACACAAGCATCAGTACTACAAATAATTAATTTTATACAAGACAGGCTTGACAAAGAAAAATATGTAATAGCAATTTTTATGGACCTTAAGAAAGCTTTCTATACAGTTGACCATATAATTCTATTGAAATAGCTTGATTTAATGGGAATTAGAGGTATTACAAATAATCTACTAAAATATTACCTTAAGAATAGAACCATTAGAACTAAATTAAATAATTTTGAATCCAAAAATTATATATAAATAAGGGGTCCTCAAGGAGCTTTGTTAGGTCCAATTTCAAATACAAAATATTTCTAAAATCAATTTACCCATATATGCAGACGATACAGTTCTTTTATACGTAAATAAAAACCCTACAATTCTAGAATATACGATAAACAAAGACCTAAAGAAAATAGGAAAATGGCTCTATTGTAACCTCCATTCTGTAAATTCCAATAAAACTCAATATATGATTTTCCACCAACGAAATAAACTATTAATCTAGATATTCGTATAAAAAATAATTGCTTGAAACAAACCTCACAAATCAAATACATTGGTATTTATTAATGAGAAATAGAAATGGTACAAGCATATTGGTGTTCTCAGACACAAAAAATATCTCCCATTATTGGTGCATTGAGAAGATGTCGCAAACTTTATACTTATATAGCAATTTTTATTCTTCATTCTCATATCCTCAGTCGAATAAACTATTTAATAAATATTTGGGGATCTAATTCAAAAGATAATTTCAACTAAATTTCTGTATATTATACAAGAAATCATTAAAAGTCCTGTATCGTCTTCCATTTAATATACCAACAAATCAACTGTTTGATAAAACGAATACATTTTCTTTGGAAGAACACTAGCAATCAACACTCTAAAAATTGCTGCTATTATTAATAAAAAACTGAAATATAATTTCGTATTAAAAAGAAACTCCGAAACTCATACTCATCACACTAGACAATATAACTGGTTCCATCTTGAAGCTATTAACTCTACTCTAGGTCAGAATTTTTTTACATATGAGGCAATCTCAAAATTCAATAATCTACCCCAAAAATTAAAATATATTTCAATTTAAAATCAAAATGAAAACATACATTCTATCACAAAGACATAACTGGTCCATTCATTTTACAACCCTGTCATTAGTTTTAAATGTATTATGATTTTTTTTCATTATTTAATTTTATATAAATATCAATTCTATATAAAATTAATAATGTCTGAATATTTGTTATTATGTTAATATATTATTATTTTCCAATAAATTTAATACTATTAAAAATTACTATGAAACCATAATCTTATACCAGTCTGATTATACATATTACTCTATTTTTAAACTTATATGTACCATTTCTAATTATATATACAATTATTGTATTCTCAGATATGAAAATAAATAAATATTGTTGTCAAATTATCGAATGTCACTTCGCTGAAGTTTGATCTTACTACTGATATGCCCGGACTATACAGGGTGTTATGAATTAACAGAACACACCTGTAACACCAGACTTCTTGTTAGATTGCGAAAACAAGCATTGAGAGCATCGACTATCTGAGGAATATAATTTCGGTTCGAAATTATATTCCTGGAGCGGTCTACAGGAAATTACCTCTTTTCCTCTGTGCTTGGGTGTGAGTTGTTTATCCAGGAAGTACGTACCGGATTTCAGAAAGATTCAAAAAATAATAATAAAAAAATAATAATGCACTCATAAAAATGTTGAGAATAGACATATATATATATTTAATAAAAGTTGACAAAAATAGTCATCCGTTCTATAAACAGAAGAAATGAGACAATATTCAGCAAAACAAATAGAGTGGGGTTTACTTGAAGTTAATTTTACATCAGTCTATAATTCAATTTGATTGACTAAAAATAAGTGACATCAATTGTCAAAAACGGCTGGAAATAATTATCTTTGGAAAACTGTGGTAACATGAAATTATGGAGATACCTTTACAGACACATGCACATTATAAATGATTCAATTTGCAACCCATAAATACAGAAAACATATATAACTTACGATACATCAGCAGAGTCAACACTTATCACTGGAAATGGCTTTTAAACAACAATTAGTTTTAATTTTATCATTAGTTTGATTAATCCCGCGGAAATTGTTATTTTAATTTTACTCGCACTGTATATTAGTATAGCGTGTATGGATATGGTTTTCTATGAGATCATGAACTATCGATTTGAGGTTTTTCGTTGAATTATTCACGTTCTTGAAACGTTAATAAAAAAATAGGTAATTTTTGGAAAAAAAATACTGTTCACTCGTGCCTTCACTTGGAGCGACCATTTCTCGGTTGAACTTGATCTGAATCTAATTATTCTTAATGGTTTCTTAAGTTCACTACTTGACGACTATATTCGTACTCTTCTCATTGTTATTTCATTATGTTATGACCGAAGGAATTCTAACCTTATTTGAGAAATACATGTTCTTTGATTCACTGTTGAATACCGAGTGATTCTTGATCCGAAAAAACGCGCATTTTTATAATTCGTTACCGGACCACGTGATAGTTGGGCTAGTCACTGGGAAAAATGTCTGATATTATAATTATCTTCAACTTGTCAGCAGCTCAATAATTAATGGCTTTGTTCCTGTCATCAAAAATATATAAAACAAAAATGTATGCCTTTCGACTTTCGAGTAACATTAATGGGCTGTCATAATCTATAAATTTATAGCGTTTTTCTGTCGTTCTGAATACATTCAAACAGTTTTATGATATCTCATATCGCGATGCGATGTCAACAATTTGGAATTTATACTCTTGTCTATTAAAACTTTGTTTTTTTCAGATACGCCTAAATAGGAGGTGATGATATCTTAATAGCTATATAAAGTAAAGGGTGAGGTTTTATGGGAATTCTGAATTGCCTTTCTTATCTTCAAATGACGAAATATTTTTAATGGGCTTATACCATATCAGTTTTCAGTTGCGTATTTGACTTTTGAATCTACTCTCATTGAACTTTCTGGCTAGAACTTTCATATTAAGGAATATCGTGTTGTTTCTTATGAATGAAAATTTTTCTGTAATTAATGGGCCTGACACTAGCAAACACCAAACTGTTCCGTGCATATTTCGAACTTTCAATTTTTTTTATCCTTTGTGCCTCCGAGTTGTAAAATCGATCTTTCCTTTTTTTTTCTGTTTTTTTCCCAGTCATTACTGGACTATAAATATGTTTCTGGTATACTCAAATACACTGGTCTATATTTTCTCATCAAAGAAGTGTCTTTAATCAAAATGACAAGTGTAGAATGAAAATTATATTTGTTCCTATTATTCTTACATGTGAGTATGCAATTTTAATATTTTTCCAAATTATTTTACTCCTTTCAGGAGATATACTCTTTTATATTTTCGGTAAATATTGAGTTAAACTACTCATGCTCCCTGAAAATATTTGACTTTTCTTATGTGTTTTTGCCTCCTAAACACGACCCCGGAAGAAAAACGTGGCCGTTTCAGAGTTGGAGACCTTTTTAGTTCTGAATCCCGTGATTTTCAAGCAGTTTTCACGCACAAAAATCACTCACAATGGCTCTCTTCAATTCATATTCATATCTACCACTCAAACTGTGAATCGATTATGCGATATGGCCTGATATTTTGGGGAAACAATTCAAAGGTAAATGATGTATTCACTTCACAAAAACGAGTATTAAGAATCATAAAAAATATGAACTTCAGACAGACATGTAGGGGAGTGTTCAAATCAGAAAAGATGCTTACAATATATGGGTTGTATATATACGAATGCCTAACCTTTTTATTCAGCAATAAAGAAGAGTTCACGAACAATACGATTCAAGAACCTAGATCAAGGAATCTCATGTTAACATTACCTACTCATCGACTAAGTCTGTTTGAAAAGAGTTCTCATTACACATGCATCAAATTGTTCAATAAATTACCAGTAGAAATAAAGGCGATTAGTAAGAAGGAGATATTCAAAATTAATGTGAAAAAACTATTGACTGAAATTGAACCTTATAGTCTACAGGAATACTACATCTACCGATAATGGAATATATCTCACTGTATGTAATGGTGATAAGTTGTACTGACGTCATTTCATTTTATATTTATCAAAGATTGTTAATCATTGTTAGGCATGATTTGAAATAAAGAAATTTTCTATTCTATTCATATATAAGATCACTCTTGGAATATGGGTCACTAATCTGGTCTTCTATATATTTGAATCACATTCATCTGCTTAAGTCCATTCAACAACAATTTATGAAGTATATTGTATGCAAGGTTGATGGAATGTATCCTGAACAAGCTGTAGGTAATAATTTATTATTAACAGATTTGCGTTATTATCTTGGGAAGACTGCCGCACATATCATTCCTGCATATTCCTTTAAAACCTCTCAAACTACCTTATTGATTGTCCACAGCTTCAAGACAATATTAAATTAACATGATTTTATTCATAGTTTCATGTAACCATTGTAAGTTTCCTGTTTGTGGGTCTAGTGCCTGTTTGGACAATGAACTGTTTATTTTAGTGGGGTATAACACAAGCCTACAATAAAAAATTGGTACAGCTCTGTTTGTATCTGTGTTAGATAATGAAGGTAATATACCATATAGGGATAGTAGTTATTTTAACTACCTAACCTCATTTTAAGTTTTTTTGCCGTCGTATTCAGAAACAGCAAGTTTTACAATAACACTGATATAATTAATCCTATTATTTCATAGTGGCTAGTAAGCTAAGATGTGATTAGTTTTGTTACGTTTGTACACTGGGCCTCTCTTTAAATCGAATCTTTTACCCACCGAATCTCAATACAAATGCCGTTTTGACATTTGCGACCGAAAAATTTACACTATCGCACTTTGTAGACACCCTTTTTATCACAGCGGTAAATGGGGATAAATGATGCTGTCTGGACCAGTTTGTCCGATTTCGCCACTGCAGCGCTGCACGTTAAACTCCTCCCCCTTGCTCCGAGTCCATAACGGGAATCAGAGATTTTCTTTCTTTAATGATTATTTCGCTTCATGTACTTCACTAAAATGTTGGAAAAACAAAACAGAATGAAATTTTGTTTTAGATACAAGGATGGAGATGTAGAACAGATGTTCGCAAATTAATAAGACCCTACGGCTTCAAATGTTTTATTGAGTTTTCCAATGACACTCTGCCCATTACCACTGACCAACTCTACAACGTTACCAACAGCTGGGTGCCTGAAACAGGTACGTTTTTCGTTAATTTCTTCGTGCATTTTTGTGATTCATAAATCTTTCAGGTCAATATGCATGTAAACTCATAAATCTAGGAGTATACCGAGCTGACATTTCTACATTGAAAACCAACCTTATCCTTTGGGCTACCACTCAAGATGGAGAAATTGCCTCAAAACGCCTAAATATTAAGTTTTTGCCCGGAGTTTACACAGACCCTGAAGTAACTCTGACAGAAAACTCTTTCACGGGTGAGCTTGTCGTTGTTGGGCTGCCAGAAGTTCTTGATCAAATTGAGGTAATTACGAATTGTAGAAAAACATTTAACAAAATATCATTCCATCCACTTGCGTAGGTTTATCCAGCCGATAGCAGTATTCTCTATGTCGACAACGGTCAATCTGTGAACGAAACCGCCAGAAAATACGGAATTCAGTTGATCGACTACCACTGGAGGCTAGCGAACATGCAAGATGCAATGGGAATTATTTTATCGTCGCCATCAACCCAGCAAAACATCAAGGTGAAAGAACATTGAATTATTTCGACGATTTCGCTATTTGCAGTGTTTTTTCTATTTCAGGTTATTCTTAGAGTCACTGGAAATGTGGAAAAACAAATGTGTGCTATGGGAAGGTCGCCGGTCTATACATTTTTGCAAAACTACAAGTATGCTATAGCAATGGCGTTTTTTGTGATGCTAATATTCTTCCTTACCTTCTACTGTGAGTATGAATTGAATTTATAATATCGACATCAAATTACAGATTTTTTAATTGCATTTGAGATTATTATGATGATATACCATCAAGTGTTTCATAACAAGGAATAGCCTTATTGAATTTTTCACAATCAAATGATCTCGACTGAAGTTGTAATACATGCTTCTTATACATTCAAATGCAATAAAAACGCAACAAGTTAACAATTGATATTTTTTAAATTTAGTTCAATTTCCACAATTTTTTTAGCAAATTGTAGATAAAATTACCTATTTCAACTGCATTTCCAGTCTTTTGTTAAACAGTTTATTACTCGGAAAACTTGAAGCTTTGGGTATAGAGGTAAACATTTTAGATTAGAACAAAAGCTATCTCACGAGTAGGGTCTAATAAATATATGAAATATGGGAGCTCAGTTTCACAACCAATTGAAGTCCCATCAGGTGTACCACAGGAATCTCATATGGGACCTCTGTTATTCAATCTCTTGGTCAACGACCTCTCTGATGTCATCATCAACAGCTCCTTTCTGGTGTTTGCTGATGACTCAAAGATGTTTAGAACAATTCAATGGATTTCCGATGCTGAGAGTTTGCAGATCTTAATAACTTTTCCAAATGTTGTAATATTAATTTATTGAAATTGAATAAATGTCAAAAAATTACTTTTTCGCATAGTAATGATATTACTAATTATATATACAGAGTTAACGACACAGACCTATCAAGGACCAATAAAATTAAAGATTAAGGAGTAATATTCGACGCGTAAAATGTCCGTTAAAGCAATTAAGATTTTATATTGTGCACAGGTAAGGTCTAATTCTATAATTTGGTCTCCTTGCTACAAAGTTGATTCTGATCTCTTAGAGAGTTGTCAGAATAAATTTTTAAGAAATTGTGCCTATCACATGGGATTTAATAGGAAATATGAACACGTTCACACATAAAAATGGAAATTGATCTAGTATTCCTTCATAAAACCATCAATGGCTTCATAGATTCTTCTGATATTATTAGGCTGATTACACTTTCTGCAAATTCTAGGAGAAACAGAAATAGTGATATTTTCAGAATACCATTTTGTAGTACGAATTATGGCCAAAATGAGTCCTTCAATAGAATGATAAAAACGGAAAATACTCGAAACTACGAAGTTGAACTGTTCAATTCATCTTTAATAATAAATCATAAATTTATTGCATGTATTACATAGGAAAATGTGACAGCCAGTCATAAGAAAAAACACAACCAAACAAAAGAAAAGAAAAAATGAGTCAAAATATATGGGTTACTTCAAATTATTCGATTGATGTATTCCTAAACATTGTATGGTTCCAATTCAATCAGTTGCTTTAATAGAGGTTTTTTCAATGCTTGAACGTTTTGATTTGATTTGATATCTGCAGGTGATTATAAAATTTTATAGATGAATATAGGGTTCCTCTTTCTAGGAGTGACAGATGAGATGTTACATTGAGGTTTGTGGTACATCTGGTGTGGTATGGATGTGATATTTCATATTTATTATTTATGTCTGTTTTGAACAATAAATTTGACGCATTCATAGATGTATAAAGCAGGTATAGTGAGGAATTCCATTGATTTGAAATGGCCTTTGCAGGATTCATTGAAAGGCAAATTTTTTAGTATTCATATGGCCCTTTTTTGGATTATGAAAATATTATTGGTGCTGCTGGTGCCACCCCATATCTTGCTCTCGAGTAGAAATTTGCAATTGAGTTATTTGCATTTTTGTTAAGAATTCGTAGCCCGAAACATGTTTGGCTTAGTTTTTTGGCAAGATAGTTAATGTGGTATGTTTCATTACTTGTGATTACTAGCCATTTGATGTGATTTGGTTGGGAGTAGTCAGGGATTTATTTGTTTTGAACATGACAGCACTCGTTTTGTCAGGGTTTAAAATAAGTCTAAGTTCCCGAAAGATTCCTCGACTTTTTCCATTATTGAGCATCCCATTCGTGTTTTTTCTGGAAAGGTTGATACCGTGAGCAGTAATGTGCTATAATCGGCTTAATTTATTATATTTGCATTATGTTCGGCAAGCATGGCAAAGTCATTGAAATAGACTATGAAAAGGAGTGGACCTAAAATACTTCCTTGTGGTACCCCCAGATTGACATCCAGAGCCTCTGATTCGAAGTGCAGAGTCTCTGATTTGAAGTGCATGCGTTCGCCCATTAATATAAGACTCAAACCAGTTTAGTTCAATACCTTGGATTCCATAATGGTGAAGTTTCTTTAGAAGGATAGAGAAGTCAATGCAGTCGAAAACTCGGGAAAGATCTAGAAAATTACCGCAAGCTATATTACCATTATCAAGGCTTTTATAAATATTATCAGTTAATTCAAATAATGCAGTTTCATTTTACCTCCTAAAAAGCCATGTTGACTTTTAGAAGAGGTTGTGGCAATTAAAAAAATTAACAACTTGCTCGTATAGAGTCAGTTCAAAGAATTTAGAGAAAGAGTAGACTGAGTGGTCTATAATTTTCAAATGACTCTGGATCTCCTTTTTTGAAACGGGGTTGTACTAATGCAAATTTGAGAGGTGTTATTACATAGTCGAAACATTTTTTTAATTAGTTTATATTTATTTAGTGATTTTTCGTCTCACTAGTGTAATTTACACTTTACACTTTGTTTTTTCTTTTTTTATATATTAATATTGTATTACATGTTACATTTGAATTTGATATTACTTGTTAGTTATCTACTACTTAACAGTACTGATGTATTTGATTATGTCCTGTAATTGGGTTTTACCTGTTGGGCAATAAATGATTATTATTATTATTATAATATATATATATATATATATATATATATATTCCTTGAGGTTGCAGTCAAAATAATGGCCTATGAGAAAAAGTAAAACTCTTTCTTATTTAGTCAAGCTTTCGAAAATGTTTATTTTCATTATCAAGACAAGTAAGGTGAGGTTAAGTGAAGACAGCGAACTAATCACCATTTCGTGATTGAGGACTTTTCAAAATCATATCACTATGACCCACTACTAGTAATATATATAAAAATTAAACAATTTTGAAAAGTCCTCAATCACGAAATGGTGATTAGTTCGCTGTCTTCACTTAACCTCACCTTACTTGTCTTGATAATGAAAATAAACATTTTCGAAAGCTTGACTAAATAAGAAAGAGTTTTACTTTTTCTCATAGGCCATTATTTTGACTGCAACCTCAAGGAATATCCTTTCTACAAAGTTTATTTCAAATTCATAGTTTTTTTTCAACTAGTCCAGTCACGAGACTACCCTTTCTTCTATATATATATATATATATATATATATATATATATATTGATACTTCATCATATCCCGAACTTTTTTTACTCTCCATTGTTTGTATCATTTTATGTAGTGAGTCATTAGTAATTGGCACAAACAATAACTTGTCTTCATTGAAAGGTATGTCACAAATATAATTTTTTGTTTCTGGTAGTTTCTTAGAGATGAGCATAGTTGCTATCTGGTTAAAGAATTCAATGAATTGGTTGACTTCCTTATCTGTGTCTTTGAAATGCGGTAGGGTGTTGCTGTTCTTTTTATTTGTTGCGAGTTCATTGATTATTTGACATGTCTTCGCGCTTTGTTTCTTGAGGTTTCTAACCTTTTATCAAAGAGTTTGTTCCTTTCTATTTTCAGTAATTCATTATACCGTAACTAACATGTTTTAAAAGCTTCTTTGAATTCTGGTGAGTCAATAGATAAATTTTGATAGAATATCATTTCATTTTTGATTGGTGTTAATTCAGGGCTTTTTAGAGAAAATTTGGTCCTCTTTTCTGTTATGAATTTAGCTGGAAACTGTTTGTTGAAGTACGTTATTTTTTTTAATGAATTTGTTATATTTGATATCAACCGAGGATGCCTCAAATATATCCTCAAATATATCCTGAAAGAGTTCGCCTTTCAGATCTGAACAGAATTCCTCAATTGTTCTCATTTTGGTTTTTGATTTGTTCATCTTATTTTTTATATTGAAAGATAGGCCGTCCAGTGATCAGGTATTCTGTTGCTTATTCATCTCTCTTGTTTGTAATAATATTGTCCAAACAGCTTCCATTTATTTGTTCCCCGTGTAACTTTGATGATTAGCTTGAAATCATAAGATTGAACTACATTTGAAAATTATTTTGAATATTTAGAGGAACTAAGCATGTATATGTTGAAGTCTCCCGTTATGAACACTTGCAATTTCATCTCCTTTAGGAAAGTGATGAAAAAACTGTAAAACAATTATAAACCTTTTTATGTTTAGTCTTCTGTAGATATATGTACATACTCTGTATTTTTATTATAATTTTTATAAATTGTATAATTAGCTTGTCCCTTAATAAATAAATAAATGTTGGCGTATTAGTCATTATCCAGGGTTAATTGAAAGGTTGTACAACCCTTATTTTAAAATACTCTGTGGAATAATTTCGTAGCCAAACTCTTTTAAAATACCAATTTTTGTTAAGAACCATTCTTTCCCTTCATTTTGTTTTTTGGTTCATGTCTTTAGGTGCCCTGGTTCATTTTTAAGAGCAAAATGAACTTGCCACTGTCATTGTAAATGAGCTTGTCCATATTTTTTTTTCAACTATAATCAACCAATGTGGAAGTACTCTGGCAAACAAATTATTTATTAATTGAAGAACATTACAGTATCAACAGCGATTTGCTGTTTTATATACAACTCTTCGAACAAAAGGCTCAAAATGTTCAAATAAAACAACTTTCCTTTTTTAGAAGACATAAAGTCAAGGCACCGCAGTAGGTAGTATTTGTATGAGATCCACCCATTTATCAAAAGCAAAAGAAAGGGATTCAAATACTTGAACTGCCACCTTTTTTCATTGTTGATTTTTTTTAATGTTTCAAATTTCTTTTCAGTCTACTCGAACTATATGCAACCAGTGGTCAACGTCAACGTTCATCCCAATAGATCGCTACTCGCATCTCCAAGTGTTCACAGTCAAACTCCCAGAGGTTGTGCTGCGAACATATCTACTAATATGAGCAGGATAACTCCCACCATCACCCCGGCGAATTGCTCAAATCGTACACCAACATCGTGCACCAGGTTTAACTGCTCTTGTTGTGCTAACACCAGTGGAAGGGAACCAATATATGGAGACGCAAGTACTTTTTACAGTAGTCCCGAGGTTCGACGGAACCGGAGGTTAATCTAACTGTGAGAGAAGGAGTCTGTTTTCTGACTGCCAGTTGTATTATTTTTTTACTTCAAGACTGTAAATATGAACACGGGTTCTTGTACATATTTTTTGCTACCATCAAAATAATTTGATTACTGATCATGTTGAACAAATAAAATCATTTTCAATGTGTGTTTGTTTCTATTTTTTTGTGAATGCATATGTATTTCTTGTAGATCTTTAATGTTCAATAGAAAATAACCATCAGCATCATATTCTAAATGAAGAAATACTTCAATACACACTTTTCAGTAATCACTCCCATATCTGACGTAACAAGCAGACATGTGATCAGTGCTGCTCGATAGGAAGGAATGAGGATGCCATATGGGAGATGGTTGTCCAGCCATTAACACAATGAAAATGCATACTTGTGGTATCTTGGGCCAACATATGTCGAAACCATTTTGGTCAATGTTTAACTTTTTGTATGATTGTTATTCAAATTAATAACATTTTTGCCCAATTTCGCCTATTTTTTATGACGGACGATGTTGATCCCCCACGGCCTGAATGGAAACTCGCAACGTTTATTGTCTGAAGAAAATAAATCTCATTGACAAAGCGTACTAGCTAAATTCTACTCACACATAATGATTGGATGAAACCTCGAAGTTTAAAAAAAAACTGTCCAATTTAATCCGGATGTGTGAGGACATAGTGCGGCATTGTGTCGCATTTGTCATTGACCTCTATGACGTTAGTGTCCATTGTTACAACATAGTGGTGGGGGGAGAGCCAGAACCAGCTTAAATCTCCTACTCAAGTCTATCAGATATAATACTCAGTATATCAAAATTAGGATCTCGCAGTCGCCAGTGAAAAAACAAAGTAGTGTTTTCAGAAGATCCATGTGCAAGTAGCAAATTACCTCAAGTGTCTCTCCAAATGAAATGATTCTAACTTTTTCCATCTTGGCAAAGTGAGATTGCTTCTTGAAAATGTGTTTCCCATTTCTTCCGGTTCGTAATTGTCATTGACCTCTATGACGTTAGTGTCCATCAACGTGTTGAGTGAATATGAGCCCTCTGATTCAGAGTTGTCAAATTCTGAAGAAGATCCAGAAATGCCTAGGTCACATTGTGACGTCATAGTGGTGGGGGGGAGAGCCAGAACCAGCTTAAATTTCCTACTCAAGTATCAGATATAATAACTCAGTATATCAAAATTAGGATCTCACACTCCCCAGTGAAAAAACAAAGTAGTGTTTTCAGAAGATCCATGTGCAAGTAGAAAATTACCTCAAGTGTCTCTCCAAATGAAATGATTGTAACTTTTTCCATCTTGGCAAAGTGAGATTGCTTCTTGAAAATGTGTTTCCCATTTCTTCTGGTCTTCCTGATGATCGTGGAAGCGTGAAATGGATTTTCGTCGACAAAAATGTATTGAAGACCTAGTGAATGCGATGCCTCTCTTGCGTCCATGTTACGAATGATTTCTGGTGAGTACTCTCTTTTGGAAAACATTCTTCTTTGCCTCATTCATCTTTAAGAGTTCTCGATTAAGACTGGAGTAGAAAATCAAATAACTATCTGAATGAAAATGCAAATTTTCAATTTCAGATTTTTTTTTTGAGTTAGGGTCTTTTCAGAATATCTATCAGATGTAGTTCAATGTCCAGTGTGGCTTTAGCCGGGAAAGTAGTTGTTTTCTGTTAGACATTCACAAAAAAATAACTTCATTTTTATCGTGGATTTTTCAATTCACAGAAAAATCCTTCTATTCAATTGAGAATATTTCCCTTTTCAACATGAATACCCAACAAGAGGTTATCTTGACGATGGAAGATAGTGACTAAAGTTTATCTTTCAGTCGCAGATGATTCCATATCTGATTTTATGAACATCCTGTTCATATTTTCAACAAATCAAAATTGATAAAGTTATTGAACAAGTTATTTAGAAGAACATGAATTACAATGATGAGACAGTGGTAAATGAGTCTGCAAAGGAAAACGTGAGCAAAGTTTTTTCTGGTCTAATGTAACTGGCACGATCATTAATAAAATTCCATATGGAGTAAGTGAATTTATATAAAATGATGATTACTGACGATATACCGGAGGTCAACGTATTCTTTGGACAAGCCATGATTTCCAGAGTGCCGAGGATATGAGATCCAAACTTGGCAGGGGTGTTGGATTCAAGAATTGGAACATTTTTAAATATTTCATACTTTCCCATCACTTCTGGTTTCACCGGAAACGATCCCAACTTGGGAATTTCAAATGGAACACACTGTATATATTAAATTTTTTGGATTCAAGGAACATTTCTGAGTACGATCACATAGTTTTGAGACGACTTCAACCAATCTGAAGGACATGAATGATTAATAATAAATATATGACAGTGTTTTCCCCCTAGTTGAGTACTTGTGATGATATGATATTTCCAAAACACTAATTGTGAAGTATTTTTTTTCAAATGACTTCTTTTAGACACACATCCCTTATATTTAATTTTTACGAGAAATCCATTGATGGTTTCCAATCAAAAATCGGATGCATAACAATTCTAATATACTATTTGTCGAAAAATTATGAGGAAATTGGGGTATATCGCTCATCAAGTATGCTGTGGATACAAAACTTAATTAAACTGATTTAAAAAACATCAATTTTCACATAAGAAAAGTTCATAATCTATTCCAACAAAAATAACTACCCATAATACCAGGATTAGTTGAAGGGAATTAAATGTTCGAAGTGCATTCCGCCAACTTCCTGACATTTTCTGGCTCTATCAATTGTGTTTCGCATCACATATCGCAACATAGCTGGATTTATGATAGCACTTTACGAATGTGATTTTGTAAAATTTCAAGTGCTTGAGGTGGTGTATAAAACACTCGTTATATCACATAACCCCACACAAAAAAGTCTAAAATATTGAGATCAGGTGATCGGGCAGGCCAACGTATAGGATCATTCGTTGCAATTACTCATTCATTAAATAATTCATGACTTAGATTTTGTGAGGCGGGGCCCAATACATCACTTCAGAAACAGCAAGTGGTAAGTCCATTAGCAATTCTTCAATATCATTCTGAAGGAATTCTAACCCCTGTCAATTATCCTTGAAATAAAATTGGTCCTGTTATTTTATACGAAGGCGTAGAAGGGCCAACAACAAAAAAATTTTCAAAAACATTTGGAATTGCCACTTTGAAGTGACAATTGTCACTTAAAAAATATCTGGAATTGCCATTTCAAAGTGACAATTGTCACTTTGAAGTGACAATTGTCAGTTCGAAGTGACAATTGTCACTTCAAAATGGCAGTTCCCGATGTTTTTGTTAATGACAATTGTCACTTCAAAGTGACAATCGTCTGTTCAAAGTGATAATTGTCACTTCAAAGTGACAATTGTCAGTTCAACGTAGCAATTCCAAATGTTTTTGAAAAATATTTTGTTGTTGGCCCTTCTACGCCTTCGTAATTTTACTTCTGATTACATCAGCCTATACGTTTACTCCGAATCTTTCCTAAAAATTACTTTCCTGCATTAAATGCTGATTTTGTTGTTAAACATTCCGTTGTTTGTGAATCTTAACTCGTCTGAAAACAATATCAAAGGAACAAAGTCGGGATTAGCAGTATTGTTCTGAAGTAACCAATCACAAACTAATCTTCAATTTCCATCATTTTCATACAAATGCTGGTACACTTAATACTTTAATAACTTGTACTATTTCATAAAGACAATTGCTATATCAAGAAATCGTTTTCAAATAAAAATATTTTTTTTTGTGGAATATGGGAAGCTATTGTTTCATTTGAAACGCATTGTTGGAAATGTTTCTTACATTTGAAAACTTAACCACAGTAATTACTCAAGTCAAAGCATGTCTAAACTCCTGGCCTCTAACACCTCTCTCCAAAAATGTTTTCTTGGTACTCCAATCACTGCTCTACCAGAACCGAATATAGAAGAGCTAAATCCAAACCAATTGTCCAAATTTCAAAAATGTACCCAGTTGTTTCAACACTTTTGGTTCTTCTGGAGACATTAGTATTTATCAAATTTGCACATTTGATCCAAATGGAAATCAAAATTGCCACAGAATATCCAGCCAGGCAAAATGGTGGTGTTATGAAACAAGAAATTACAACCCCTCAAGTGGGAGTTAGGAGCATTATAGAAGTACACACTGTGGTAAAGAGATATTGTGCGTGTGTGTTCAGTGAGGAGACAAAAGGGTGTTTTCACTTGTGCGATTACTAAAACAGTATTTTTCAATTTACTGATATTACCAAATTTCAAATCTATAAATAAATAAAAAACCATTAAGAATTTTCTGTCATTCAATCATATTTTGCAAATAATAATATTTATTTCTTTGGTTGAAAAGTACATATGAAATTTTCAAAGCACAATAAACAATGAAAAGGTCAGGTTCGTGTTAAGAATAAAGTAAAAGTATAAATAAATAAATAAAGAGTACACATATATAAGGTCAAATTATAAACTAAACAGAACATGCCAATATAAAAATATAGTTAAAATTGAATTTAAAATATTAATCACCAGAAACCACGGTAAATCAAAGAGGGCACATAGGAATGAACTGTTAACTAAGTTTGTTGAAGCTAGTGATCTCAAGGTAATTGATCAGTGAATTCTTGAATGGTGTAAGAGACCCTCTGAAGTAACATTTTGTTCAGCTGACTTTTGAAAACGTGAATGTTTGATAGTTATTGGAAGGATGTTGTAGAGCTTACACCCATTATACTCTACACCTTTTTCATACATAGAGGTTATATGAGCATTCGCAAAGACCAGATCTCTAGATCGTTTATTGTGGTTGTGTGATGGAAGATATGTCTGAAAAATAGATTTATGTTTGTATACATATGCACTAGCCTCTAGTATATAAGTGCTGGCAACTATAAGAATGTTGAGCTCTTTGAAAGCATCTCTACATGAGTCTCTGTATCCTAGGTTAGCAATTATTCTAACAGCATACTTTTGGAGGAGAAATACCCTTTGGACAGAAGCACTCATACCCCAGTTGAGAATACCATATCGGAGGTGTGCATGAAAGTTGGCATGGTGCAATGTTAACAGTACGCTAGAACTGCAGTGATTTGACATAAATCTGATAGAGTAGCAGCTCTTCTTCGATTTAGCACATAATGCATCAATATAATGATTCCATACTAATTTTTTGTCTAGGACAATTCCAAGCATATTTACAGTTTCTGCTGGACTGATTGCATTGTCAGTATTTTTATATAATATTATATTTGTATCCTGTTGATTACGCTTCATCAGTATAACTTGTGACAAACGCTGAGTTCGTATTATTATTGAGTGAAATTAGGTCATTGGCAAACAGTAAAAAAAAGGGCCCCAAATTCAAACCCTGGATAATATCACATTCTTAGACTACAATAAGCTTCCAAATGAAATAAAAAAATGCAACATTACCCAACAGTTCAAAACATCTCTCGCTAAATATCTAATAACACAGTATGAAACCAGCTGAGTTGTCCATCGCCAACCCATTAACCTATTTATAATCTAGAATTAGTGATTCTTTATTTTTGTGATAGTTGTCAAACTTGTTTAATGTCCTTAATAATACCTGTTATATTCTAACTACTTTAAAGACAAAATTTTTCAATTCCAATTAATAATATTGTATGAATACTATTGTCTATGCTAAATGCATACAATAGCCTAAATATGTATTTGTATATTAGGATGTCTATTTCAAATATATTTCATTTCATTCATTGCCAGTGCATTGGCCAATTCTCACTTTTTGCCTTCTACCTATCAGATAAGGTCTTACCAAGTCATGTGGTATTCCTCGTACGCCTGATCTATAAGGTTTTGATAGTATGTGTTCATGGTCAACACAATCAAAGGCATGCGAGAAATCTATAAAAAGACCCATGACATACTTTTTCTTGTCAAGGGCCTCAACAATTCTTGATTGGAATTCGCATAGGGCTGACTCTGTACTTATTTCAACAAAAATCTCAAGATGAAACACAAAAAACTCAACAAACGTATTTTTCCTTGACAAAGCCAGTTCTTTGATTTTTGTGAACTAGAATTCCTATGGGAATTAACACATTTACTGCCCGGACCGCCCCTACGGCAGGCATGTGACAATGTTCGCCACGCCGACCCTGCCCGACAGGCGTTTGGGTATTCACGAGTTTCAACATTGTATACAATTTCAGAGTTAGCTGGTCTTCGCACTTTATTGAGTTCGGGCTTACCACAGATGTTCGAAGTGTACCGTGGCTGTGTTGATTTTCAGAAATTTTATGCGTGTTATGGAGAAGGTGGCTGTCGATTATTTGTTCAGCTACTAATCATTTTGTTTTTGATAGTAAGTGATTTTTTATGGGGCCAATGCCAGAGGAGCCATCACCAAAAATCAGAATAACCCACTTTCCTGAACTGTGCCCCAAGGGTGCAGATGGTACTGGTAAAATAAAATGACAGATGTGAAATTTGTTGGAAAAAAGGAAAAATTAGGAAGGGTTCCATTTATTACTGTCCTTTATGTCCAAATCAACAGAGACTTTGCTTATCACCACCATGTGTTTCCCACCAAAAAATTGTTTGCCAGTATTGTTTAGTTATTGCCTACGAGACTGATGTTGCATTTTAGATTGAGTTTTATGTTTGTTATTTTTTTATTCTTGTTGTTTTTAAAATATTCCAAAGTGAACTGTTTATTATATAATTATTATATTATGTTAATTCTCCAATATGTATTTTTTTGTTCTTTTTAATATATTAAAGGTAGCGTTCCATCACCCCTTCCATCAAAAGATGCGGTCCTGGCACAAGCTAATAAGCTATCAGCTTGCTCTGTGCCCAGAGCAGTTTTTGTTATTTTTGGCAAATAATATGCTACTACTAACATCAAATTGAAATATTCCCGAAAAAAAGCAGGTGGCACCAGAACAACTCACACATGTTACCGGGGCAGCAAATGTGTTAATGCAAAATTCCACAAAATTGTATGACCAATGTAGAATATCATTGTGGAATGTGAAACATTTACTTTGTTACTTAAAATTGTTTTAAATTCCCCTCTGACAAAATGAAATGTTTTGATTTATTCGACGAATCACCCACAGCCGTTGAACATTTTTTCAAGGCCCCATGAGTGGTTTGGGCTCCCCCTATAAAAGGTAAGGCCTCCGTGATATACATGACAAAATTTTTATGTGTTATGTTTATAAACTCAAATGTAAATAGCTCTGTATGCATTAGGGGATGAAGAAAAAACAACCATATATACATTCTATATTTTCTGTTGAGTAACATAGATTACATGAGTAACACACAAGTGTACTTGAAAGCAACATCAATTAATAGGTTTTGGTCCTTATTTTAGGTTGCTTCTTTAATACAGAAACACATCAGATATTTCCCGGCTGAAGTGGCTTATTGCTTACTCATCTAGTGAATGTTACTTGATAAAAGTTTCAGATTCAGGAGGTACATTATAAATAGATGATATATAAAAAATCAAATGCAATAGACTTGGAATCTTATTCCTTACAAAGCACAAAAGTTGGGAATGAAAACTAAACACATGATCACTCTTCACCGCCCCCTTTTTTCATCCCTTCCTTCTGTTTCTTAGATTTTTTTGAATCTTTTTCCATGTCAATGGGAGCAGGCTTCACAAATGGAATTTCATTCTGGTATTCCTCTGGCATGAACACTTTCAACACAGCTGGAACTTTAACACCACTTTCCGTTTGATTGTTTTCTAGAATGGCACAGATAACTCTAGTTGTTGCACACATTGTAGCATTCAGCATATGGGCGTAATCTGTGGAGGCGTTCATTTTTTTAGTTTGACCATAACGAACTAAGAGTCGTCTAGCTTGGTATTCTAGACAATTACTGCACGAAACCAACTCCCTGAACGCTCCGGATCCTGGGAACCATGCCTCCAAGTCCAATTTCTTCGCTGCCGCATGATTCAAAGCACCCGAAACAATGTTTACTATGCGATAAGGAATTTCGAGGGTTTTGTAAAATTCTTCTGCATTTCCTATCATTTCGTCCATCATTTCCCACGATTTGTTGTCAAATGGAGATGTTAGACAGAACTGTTCAATCTAGAAATAGAAAAATGCAGAGATATACCTAGAAAAATATTGTATAACAAAATGAAATGTCAATAGAATGAAATGTTGATTTTATCTAAGAAATACAAATATCCATAAAAAAAAATTAAATAATTTTAATAATCAATCTATAACTATTGATATTTATATATTCATGATCATCATGACAGCAATACTTTGTTACTTCAAAAATGCATTTATTGATTTATTATTTCTCTTCATTTTTACAAATGTTAGAAAAGTCAAAACTGGTTACATTCCTAATAGTAAGATTCTGTAATTTCATATTTTATGGACTAATTGACCATAACTTTTTTGTATTTTGTTTACCACATTATATTTGTTTCTGAAATTTAATTTTATTCAATCCAATGTTTAATTTTTGTGTCTCAAAGAATCATAAAGAGGATGTTTCCCATGTTTTATTTGAAAACGATGTTATTGCTTTATTTGTCAAACGATGAATTATGCCATATAGTTATTAGATATCTAATGTGGAAAAGAATACAAGTATTGTAAATTCGAGTTTGAATAAATATTTTTTTTAGAGAAACTATCGAATTCTTAAGCTCTTTTACAT